>MNCI01025792.1:678227-701859 GCA_015680685.1 Gnetum montanum
GATATCGCGTACGCGATATCGCGACCTGGTGTAAACCGCGTCTCATCAGTATCCCAGTAGCGTATCTAAGCCATGCGCTTGGTAATCCCAGTAGTAGTCATGCACGAGATCCAAGATGTGTACGGATGATTAAGGAATAGATGCTCATTACACTTAGGCTAGCTTAGATTCTCTTCTCCCTTTTCCTCCTAGCTTAATTAAAGTTATTTTCCATGGCCTCCAGGAGTAGTATTAGGTTAGAAACCACATCATACACCTCACTTTGGACTAAACCATACGTGACAAAGTAAATACTAGTCTAGGTGGGAAGACAGTGAACTGCAATTAGCGAGTAATTGCCTAGATACCACAACTAGCCTATCTGCAGAGATTGACCGGATTGTGGGTGAAACGCTCATATTCGTATGGTTGAGTGTAGGTGTACCTCGCCACTCATCAAATTGGTACAAGGCTTCAACTTCTAAAAGTAATAAGTCACATTTACTTAATAGCATTGAGTAAAGTGTTTACATTTTTACTTTTAACACTTCTAGAAGAAATTTTTTTGGACTCTTTCAATATCTTTCTAAAGCTTAGCATTGAGTTCAAGTTCCTAAACAACACATTAATACAATACAAAAAGTCTAAAAAAATTGTTTTCTAACATTCCAAACCTAAAGTCCTAAATCCTTACACTTTCTTTTGAAAGTATACAAAGCCTTGAAACCTTGTGCTATTCTTTCTTTGATGCACTTTCCCACATATAATTTTTTAGATAAATAAAACTTAAATATTTAAAAGAATATATTCTTTGCTCATTGGTACCTTCAAATTGAAAGTTATAGAACATATTTCTTGTACTTCATATCATCAATTTGGTTTTATCCATATTTATTTGAAGAACAAATTAGTGACAACAATTTTCTAAAATTTAGAGCATATTTTGCATACCATTTTGCAGTAGTGGAGATTGAGGTAGCATTATTTGTATACAAAAGAAAATTCCTGCTTAGGATACAATTTTGATCGCATGAATATCTTGCCTATTGTATAATCATTCTTGTATTTCATCAATAAAGATAGCAAAGAGGATTAAAGAAAGTGGACAACCTTACTTAACTTTAGCTTTTGTTTTACAATTGAATTTTTCTTTTCTAAATTATTATCTATAATTTAAATAATCACTTCTTTGCATAATCTTTAAGTTATTATAAAGCAAATTCAAGAATTAGAGTTAAAAAAGTTTGGTTAATGACTATGGCATACTTTTTGTGAGAGGTTGTCAATGCAAAGTCAACTTCAAACAAATCATAAAATGCTAACCTTAGTACCATTGTTGAACTCACTCTACTTTGAGCTAGAATTGTCATTACTAATATTCAATTTGAGATTCAAGTAAATGCTTGTGCCTGAATCATATTAATCAGCCGTGTCTAATGACCGCAAGTTCCTGCACATTAACATGTGTGGAAAGGTGAGAAGCACAATGCTTCCATGAAGGACGTTGCATGTACAAGGAAATTTTGAGAGGTTCGGTATTGAAATTTCAAGTTTTGTTTTGATCAGAAAATATAAAGGAGTCTTCGTCTTCTCAAGACATGTGAGAAAGCGAGGGTGTTTCCAGGTTCAGATTATTGTTTGATTTGATCACCAATGTAATGAACGTATAAAAGGTCGACGACAAAGACAAATTCAAAAATTAAAGATGAGTAAGTTTGGTTAGTGACTTCTGCCATGCTTTCCATGAACAAATTATATAAGAGATGCATGCTTTGAATCTGGGTTAAGTTGTCCCCAGTTTTCTCTGTAAGGTTTCCACTGAAACTATTGAAGGAGAGATTGAGCTCCTCCGCATCCAGCCATTCTACAATGTTAATGCTAATGTTCCTTGGAGAGATCAATATACCAAGCTATTTTATTTATCGTTTCTGGTTTTCCCATGTGAACCATGTACATGTAAACTCTCCTAATGATAAATGGTCGTTTTGAATTAAACCATGCTTTAAGTGAGAATTTGCCCATACGATGGGTGCTTCAACCCAGCCATAGTCTGCGTCTGAGTAGCATCATTCTCCAATTTTGGAGACATTTAGAATGCTATTGTTAACTAATAAAATGAAGTGTCTTATCGACAAAATATTGAATCAAAGTGAAGTTAGGTAGAAACAGTTCGTCCATAATAAAAGAAATACGTGATGCCTTAGTTACAAAATAAACATTTGGTATTTCTAAATACGTGATCCCTTAGTTACAAAATAAACATGTGATATTTTTAATTCATGGTAGGGCAACGCTATATTTAACTTTTCCTTGCAAAAATTGTATTATCCTGTTTCTCCAGGTTTGCTGAAATGACAAAGGCCAATCTAAGGAAATTTTATTTACATGTTTATTTACAAGTAGAAAAATCAATCGTTAAAATCTATTTATTATTCAAATCCATGAGGATAAGATGCACAGTAGTCATAGGGTTTCATGGCTATGAAAATTGGGCATGGCTTACAAGGGGGTTTACCATTAAACAAAGATTTAGCTCTTCATAGAGGTGAATGGTGAAAAACAAGTCATGTAGTTGATCCTATTTTGCTAAGACAATGATACCATGATGATGATGAGTAATGATATAAAGGTTTATCATACTTATTTACAATTGGATAATTTCTTTAACAATATAAGCATAAGTAATTATGCCCAACATGTATTTTGGAAAAGGTAAAATAAAAACACTTTTAAATGCTATTTAAAATTAGATATCTTAATATGTTAACTTTTTATTTATAGAAGTGCATGCATAAAATATTACACTAAAAAAGACTACATTAAAGCTCTTCAAAAAGTTCAAATGCCTTTTTCCATGCTTTTGTTAAAGTGTAATTTACTCCCTCTAGAAGGAAAAAGTTAATTGTCAGTTTATTGCTTATACTAAAAAATTAGCAAAACAAAATAGATCAAATTTTCTAAAGTGGTTTTTGAAAACACAAAAGAGCAAGGATAGTTTTTCAATGTGGCTTTGTTTGAGTTCATATTATGTTAGAATAGAAAGTGAAAGATGGATGCAAATTCTTATGGAAGAATGTACATGTAGGCTATGTTGATAAAAAAAAATTGGATAGTGGATAGCAAGTTTTTATTAGTTGCCCTTAGACTATGCATTTGAGACAAAAATATAATATTGCACCAAAAGTAATATAGAATCCTTGTTGTTAAATCCAGTATTATTTTATTTGGTCACTTTATGTTGAAGTTATATTTAATTTTCATGATTACAATGAAACCTTGTAAAATCTTAAAAGGTAATAAAACCTTGGGTCAATTTCCAAAATCTTCGGTCAATGTTCATCTCTGTAGCACTAAGCTAATACCCAACCCAACGTTAATTTCCTTGTTCAGTTATGTTAACCTGTATCTATATAAGTTATACACAATTCCATCCCTAGTAGGCAGTGTCTTGATTAAAATATTCTGGGCTAAGCTGGGATTCAGCTCATATCAACCGTGTCTGTTTTAAATCTGGGCTAAGCTGGGATTCATCTCATATCAACCGTGTCTGTTTTATATGATGGAATCTCTCTTGCTTTCCTAAACAAAGAACAGGCACACTTTTCACAGCTCTTTAACGCAAAATGCCTTGCATGTGCCAGTGTGTGCAAATTTTTTTTAAACTCAATACATGATAGAAGAATACCGCCATTGGAATATAATAATTTCAGTTTTCTTCATTTAATCCTAGATAATCTACCTCGGAAAGAATCCGCTAAGGCTGATGGGTTCTTTTGGAGTTCAAGAAACAGCAGAGAGTTTCCATTTCTGGAATCTGCTGAATCCCCTACTTTCTTTGTTTGTTTCTGCTACAATGATCATGCAATCTGTGTACTACGATCCTGTGGTTTTGGTATGGAAGCAGCTCTGCAGATTCATTACATAGGTTTCCGGTGCTGCTCAACAACAAGACTAAAGTACAGAAATCGGTGCCGCTACGGCAACATGGCAAGACCTGAGGATCTCAGCAGAAGCAGAAGAAGAAGAAACAGGGGAAAAGGAAGAGCTCACTTTGGGTTATGACATCTATGATGTTCGTGAATAAAGTGTATTGCAGCATTCCTGGACAGGGAAGAGCTGTATTGTGGAAACACTTGCCATTGCCTATTACAGAGTGCAGGTTTGTATCATCTTAGCAGGATATACACAGTCAAAGAAGTGTTGAATGGAATTGGAAATGATGATGCTATTAGTATAATTGTAAGGTTCTTGGCTTGTAACCAGAATATAAGAATAGGAATTCTAAAACTGGTCCATTAGATTGGATGTAGACTCAAGTAAAAATTTCTATTTTAATTTTAATTTGACAGATATGAGGAAGAGACAGCAGTGGTCATTCCCATATTCTATGACCTTGCTCCCTATGATGTGTGGTCTTTGAAAGAAGCCTTCAGTGAAGGCTTCCAAAAGAGATATGAAAAAGGCCCTGGAAGTGTTGCAGAAGTTTGCCAATACCCCCAGATACCAAGAAAGGGGTAAGTGCTATTTATCTTTTAATAATGCCATGTCTAATATTATATTGTTATATTACATTTATCTATGCATTATGTTGCAAGTGATGATCTTTGATAAGATATAGCAGAAGAGTTTTCCACAATCCATGTCAACGGCAACCTCTTTAAGAGTTAAGCTGGAAATTAATTAGTACGTAATCAAAATATAACTAGTAACCTTAAACATAAATAATTTTAAACTGATATTTAGTTTTCATTCTTCCTTACGTAGAATGGAAAGGGATTTGATAGGAAAGCAACAGCCTATCTGCTTAGCACAAAACAGATTCTTAAGAGCAACCTCCCTCCAGCCCAAAGTGTATCTCGTTTTAGTATATAATATATTTTATAAAACATGAATGCTATCCTGCTTCTGTGTAAAGGAAATTAAAGCTAGTAACCTTTATATATTTAGCTCTCTAAGAATCTACCAAACTAGATTAGAGTGCCAAGCTGTATGAAAACGTCAAAAGAGTTTTTGAAGTGTTGAAGATTTTGCCTCAGCATACTATCAGTAACTTGTACTGAATCTGTTCCTAAGTGCTCTGAGACTACCCGTTTCCTAATTTCCACTATCATAAATTCTAATATGTAAACAGGGAAAGCTCAAGTATTAACCAATGAATCACTTTTTAAGTCAAATGCCTTCACGCTAAACGCAGTTTTGCCGTGTATAGGTATCTTTGAATAATACAGGTTATAATTATTAATAACATGGCGATAAGGCTGTCATGTGATATCTGTCTAAGCTTCTCTTTTATTAAGGAACTATGCAGGATCATTGTAAACAGATACGCAAGGAACTTGATGTTGGATGCGTTACTACACTTCGAAAGGTAATTGGAATAAAGGAGCAGTTACTTTGCTTTAAGAAAAATATAATTTCCGTACAACCGTCCGAGGTTTCGCAAGGCCTGGATGTTCAACAGCGGTTCAAATGATCCTGGCAAGAACTTTAGTTTATTACAGTTCCACAGTTTCATGTGAATTAAGTTTCTCAAACATCGGAATGATTTGGAATCGTTACAGGGCACGGCAAGTATTTGGCAGCAGAATGGTACCTTTAGTTGAAGTAACTCAAGTAAGCTTTCTAAGCTTCAAAATTATGTTGGTAGACATTCAGCATGGCAATCTTTTCTAAAAGATGCAATTCTTCTATTTTTGTAAGGATTCTTTTTAAAAATCTTTTTTAAGGGTTCTAAGGTAAACTTCTATCATCAGTATCTGCAGCTTGAAGTGAACTAGTTTGATTCAACTTTTAGAGAAATGTTCAAACAGGAAGAAGAGATAGGTTTCACATGTAAAGAAAAGACAGGTGTCTTTTTTGGGATGACCATGGATTATTGGTGTACATGCAAAATGAACTTAGCATCCTACCATATCCTCTACTTGACCTTGACTTGGAAGTGGTGTTCGTAAATTTCTATGAAATATCAATCAAAGGTAGGGTGGTTCACTCCAGAAAACTGCAACAAATCGTTTCAATCAATGAAGAAGAAATTCTTGGTGTCATAAAAATTCTGCTTCAAGAGCATCTTCTCATTTAAAATAACAAACAATGAATAAAAAGAGATTGAGGAAGATAGTTAGGATGGGGAACAGATATTTCATTCTTCGGCAGTCCCAAATTCAACAAATATAGGAATGTATTTCAGACGCTTGAGTACATCAAAATTCTTTGATAATATGTGGAAGAAGCCTGTGAACTTCAGCAAACGATTTGTATGTGTTTGTGGCTAGATAAATGCTGAAAATCACCAAGATTGTGTCAGAACTTAACAGGGTCTGGTGAAGAATGAATACAACATTTACCAGATTTGTTTTTGAGATTGCCATTTAATACATGCTTATGTAATTTGTTTTGGTTTCTTAAACAATTTATATGTATGCTATAGATATTTAATAGTTATAAAAAATGTATGTTTATGTTTATTCATTTTTCTTAATAGCTTAATCATGGTTTCTGCTGGCAATCCATGGGCTGCGTCTATAAGTTGCCAGCTGAAAGCATGGATGAACTTTAGGTAAATATTTTAGAGGGTAAACCTCCTTTATCCTTCTGGGTTGTTTTTCATTAATTCTAAAGTTTCTATCAAACAAAACACAGGTAGATATATGTCCCAAGCTTTTGGCAAATATCAAGATGCTTTGTTTCTTGTGTACCGAATTAGATCCTTGTAAATAGCATAGGGTAACTCTGATAACTACCTAGATGTTCCCAAATTTGTTAAATGTCTCCCTTTAAGCTTGTGAGCTTATGACTTTGGCATATATAGTACCCATTCATCTTATTCTTAGTTGTTTGTATAAAATCACCGATATGCAAGGTGCAGGCGTTTTTTAATAATGAAGTGAACATTTTTCTCTGTCAAAATCAAAGGATTTGTACAAAATATTTGAGGTTATCATTTGAAACAATAGTAGGGCATTCATTTTGGGATCACTAAGTTCTAGGTTTATGCCAGGGCACAATAATTCAAAAAGAAGTTAAAACTTTTGCACATCTACTGACTACTTTAAGAACAATTACTTAGAAAAGTATATGCATTGAGGCTGTGGTAATGACCTTTTTTTCCAACTTCACTAATAATATTTGATCTAGAAGGCACAGGTACCTAAGAGCCACAAAGTTTTAAGGAAAGGAATTAATGAACCTTATGAAACTACTTATGATTACGTCAAGTTGCAGGCTAACTAAGAAAAAATATAAGGAATTAATGACCCTTATAAAACTATTTAAGAAAAAATATGAAACTATTTAAGGGTGTTGCCAGAAAGAAAAGGCTATCCCTCTCATGTAACAATTGTGGAAACATTCCTCCTACATTGTGACAATTGCGGAAACATGCCTCCTACGTAAACATGGAAAGTCCTAAAAATGATTCAACTTTCTAATGTAACAATGTGATAGCTTTGGAAATTTCTATTCATTGTTATCGGTAATGGTCTCATATTTTTCTAATAAATGGTAACTGGTTCCGGTGCCTTACGGTTTCTTGATGAGAGAACACGGCACCAGGAATCAATTGCAGTATAGCAGTTCAGGTCCCTTTCACAGTCGCTTACAGTCTGCATACGCCATCACCGCAGAGCGCCTGTGTGAAAGAAGATCCAGAACATTCATCAATGGCATCAATGGCATCAATGGCTGGAGGTCAGTTCGATCTGTTTTTCAAATTGATTTGTGCAATTTTGTTTCATGCACATTTGTAGATCAAGAGATCTATTTTTTTTTCATGCTTCCGCTTGTGCAATCCGATTCTCGATGCACATTAGATTTCTTACATTTGGTATCAGAGCAATAGATCTCTGCCTTGATGCCTGTTGCCATTCCCTTCCATAGAGTTGCCACGACTTTTCTCTTCTAAATTCGTTGCTTTGAACAGCAGTGCATAAATGTACGGTGTAAATTTGTTATTTCTACGCTAAAATAGCCTATAAATCGTTACGTTGTACTTTTCATGATAAAATGCGTAGTTGAAGATGCTTGTTCCCATTCCTTCGTCCAAAGAATTGAAGGAGAGCTTCAACCGTCAGTTTTTCTCTGTTCGGTCCGCACTCTAAAAAGCAATGATATAAATATCCGCTTGCTGTTGTGTAATCGGATGGTTCAGATCTTCGGATCAGAGCTGTTTTCCTGGATTATTAAATTGACATGACACAAAATGCAAACTCTGTAAAATTGTTGTTTCTGTACAGTAGTCCAGAAATTGACGGCTTAGATTCGTTGTTTGTAAGCTGGAATAGCTCTTCAATCTTTACGTTTTACTTTGCAAAATAAAATGCGTAGAAGATTCTCGTTTTCATTATTTGCTTCAAAGATAGGATGAAGAGCTGCAACGATTTTTCTCTTCTGTATTCGTTGTTTGTGTACGCAGTCCATAGTAGGAGGGTTCTGTTGGGTTTAGGAAAAATTTTCTATCATTTTTGAACACAGCACCTATTCTATCTGTTCTCGGTGTTTTGCTGCTGTGTCTTTTAATCTGCTGAGATTTTAAATCGTTTATTTTGGACCTGGGGAAAGGACTGTTACATTTAATTTATTCAATGGATGTAGTTTATTACATGCAGTTTTCAAAATAACGTAAACCGTTTCACATGTAAACTAATTATCATGATGAATGTTGGCCTTTGAAATAATTTTGGCATTATGGAATGGCAATTATGGACTTATGTTTTCGTGTTTTTTAAGCAAGAAATGATTGTAGGTTTTTTGCATGCTTGCTTAGAATTTAATTGCATTTGTCAATATTGATTTTGATGCATAATGTAATCGTATGCCTCATTTACTGGTGATCCTTATAATTTGTATAGTCATAGAGTGGCCACAACATCTTTGATTATACAAAATTATAAATTGAGAGTTTTAGATCACATAAGTAATTGTGATTAATCACATATAATATAATAGACTTTATCTCACATGAATTTCTATTATATTTAACGTGGTCAATCAGGATGAAATATTGAATTATTTTTCTTAATTTGCCCATAGGGATTAAGAAAAGACATATAATTCAATAGTTTCCTCATAAGGATATATGGATCTGTTTGAATTAAAATTTAGCCCACAGGCAATTTTATGTCATTTGATTCATATTTTGCATGTTTTACATTGGTAAATGTGCCCTAAGGTATTTCATCACATATATAGTGTTGTGATTAATCATTTTTCATATGATAGATTTTGTCCCACATGAATTTCCATTATATTTACAGTGATTAATTAGGGTGAAGTATTGAATTATTTTTCTTAATTTGCCCACAGGGATTAAGAAAAGGAATATAGTTTAATAGCTTCATCATAAGGATATATGAGTCTGTTTGAATTAAAATTTAGCCCACAGTCAATTTTATGTCATGTGATTCATATTTTTGCATATTTACATTGGTACACATGTCTTACAGTTTATAGCCTCAAATTAGTGACATAAGCATGTTTATTTTGCAGTTATGCAACCTGTAAATTACTCTAACTTTAAATGTGACATTTCTGAATTAATGGGTGATAATTACAAGGTGTGGAGGGAGAGAATTCTCCTTCATTTAGGATGGATGGATATTGATTATGCTATTCGTAAGGATGAACCACCTACGGTTAATGTAACCAGCCATCCAGATGATATTGGTCTTTATATAAATGGGAGCGATCTAATCGTCTCTGCGTAATGTTCATAAAAACCAAGATCTTGGTTGGTATACGTGGATCATTGGAACAGTATAACAATGTGCGCGCTTTGTTAAAAGCTATTGATGAACAATTTGAAACATCAGACAAAGCATTGGCCAGCACCTTGATAATGAAGTTCTCATCTATGAAGCTCACTGGAATTGGTGGTGTGCGTGAGTACATCATGCACATGAGGGACATAGCGGCTCAATTAAAAACACTTGAGGTTGAGATGTCTGAATCTTTCCTTGTGCACTACATCCTAAACACGCTCCCACCGCAGTATGGACCCTTTAAAATTTCTTACAACACACATAAGGACAAATGGTCAATTAATGAATTGATGACCATGTGTGTGCAGGAAGAGGGTAGACTTGCCATGGAAGCGAAGGAGAGTGTATATCTGGCCATGCAAGGAAAGAATACAAAACAAGTCAACACTAAAGGGAAGGGACAAATCCCTCCACAAGCTGATATCAAGAAGGAATCTAGATGCTTTTTCTGTAAAAAGAAAGGGCACATAAAGAAAGATTGCCTTAAACATCAGAGATGGCTTGAAAAGAAAGGTACTCAATCCTCATTTGTTTGTTTTAAATCTAATATGGTTGATGTTAGTCATAACACATGGTGGATTGACTCCAGTTCTACAATCCATGTTACTAATTCTTTGCAGGGATTAACAAACCTAAGGAAGCCAGTAGGAAGTGAGTCATGCATCTATTCGGGCAACAAGATGCGCTCACATGTGGAACCGATTGGCACATGCAAATTAGTTTTAAGTAGTGGTTTTGTTTTGGATTTAAAAAGGACATTTTACATTCCTTGTTTTTCAAGGAATTTAATTTCTGTATTAAGGCTTGTATCATTGGGATTTTCCTTTAACTTTTCAGATACTATGTTCAATGTATCTTATAGATCTGAAATAGTTGGAAATGGTACATTAATAGATGGTCTTGTTCAACTTAGTTTACAAAACGACACTTCTTACACTTCTATGCATGTTCATGCTGGCATTAAGCGATGTGTTATGAATGAGGAATCCTCTATGTTATGGCATCGTAGATTAGGCCATATCTCCATTGAGAGAATCAAGCGCTTGGTAACTGATGGAGTACTTAGTACTCTTGATTTTACTGACTTTGACACTTGTGTAAACTGCATAAAGGGAAAGCAGACCAATGTGTCAAAGAAAGGTGCCAAGAGGAGTTCTGCCATATTAGAAATCATACATACGGATATTTGTAGTCCAGATATGGATGCATATGATCAACGGTATTTCATTACCTTTATTGATGACTACTCACGATACATGTATCTCTACTTGCTTCATCACAAAAATGAAGCTTTAGATGCCTTTAAGGTATTTAAGGCTGAAGTAGAGAAACAATGCGGTAAGCAAATAAAGATAGTGAGGTCTGATAGAGGTGGTGAATACTATGGTAGATACACTGATGATGGACAAGCACCTGGTCCCTTTGCTAAGTTTCTTCAAGAGCATGGGATTGTTGCCCAATACACTATGCCTGGTTCTCCGGACCAAAATGGTGTGGCAGAAAGAAGAAACCGAACATTATTGGACATGGTGCGGAGTATGCTTAGCAGCTCCAAGCTTCCTAAGTCTTTGTGGAATGAAGCCCTTAAGACGGCAGTGTATATATTAAACCGAGTTCCAACCAAGGCTGTCTCTAAGACACCATTTGAATTGTGGAAAGGTTGGAAACCGAGTTTGCGACATATACGCATTTGGGGATGCCCGTCTGAGGTAAGAGTCTATAATCCACAAGAGAAGAAGCTAGACCCTAGGACCATAAGTGGGTATTTCGTTGGATATGCCGAACGGTCTAAGGGATACAGATTTTATTGTCCATCACATACTACTAGGTTTGTGGAATCAAGGAATGCTAAATTTCTTGAGAATGACTTGATTAGTGGGAGTCATCATTCCTGGAACGAAATTCCAGCGACTGATCATGCGGATGCTCAACCCTCTACTTCAAGTACTCGATTGATTGTTGTACACAACACGCCTACAGTACAAATACGTGATGTACATCCACCAGTCGTTGAAGTTCCACAAACTGCTGGTCAAGACATAGTAGATCCAGCTGAACAACAGATACCAGTTCCTGTTGAACAGCCCGTTGATCATCTTGCCCCTCAGGAGCCTGATGAACCAACATTAAGACGATCTACTAGAATAAAGCGATCAGCGATTCCTAGTGACTATATAGTGTATCTACAGGAATCTGACTACAACATAGGAGCCGAAAATGATCCTGACACGTTTTCACAAGCCATGAGTTGTAAGGAATCCGACTTATGGTATGATGCCATGAAAGATGAGATGAACTCTATGTCCACTAATGGAGTCTGGGATCTTGTCAAGTTGCCCAATGGTGTTAAAGCCATAGGATCCAAATGGGTCTTCAAGACTAAAAGAGACTCCTTGGGCAACATTGAAAGATATAAGGCTAGACTTGTTGCCAAAGGGTTCACTCAGCAGGAGGGAATAGATTACATGGAGACCTTTTCTCCTGTATCTAAGAAGGACTCCCTTCGTGTGATCATGGCATTGGTAGCTCACTTTGATTTTGAACTACATCAAATGGATGTGAAAACAACATTCCTTAATGGTGATCTAGAGGAAGAGGTTTATATGAAACAACCTGAAGGATTCTCCTCTAATGATGGTGAGCAATTGGTATGCAAGCTTAAGAAGTCTATATATGGCTTGAAACAGGCCTCCCGTCAGTGGTATTTGAAATTCCATGATGTCATCACTTCATTTGGCTTTGAAGAAAACATCATGGATCAATGCATATACCAGAAGGTCAGTGGGAGTAAAATCTGTTTTCTTGTCCTCTATGTGGATGATATCCTTCTTGCAACCAATGATCATGGATTTTTATATGCGGTGAAACAATTTCTCTCTAAGAATTTTGACATGAAGGATATGGGTGAGGCATCTTATGTCCTTGGCATTAAGATCCATAGGGATAGATCTAGATATATTCTGGGTCTATCGCAGGAAACCTATATTAATAAAGTTCTAGAGAGGTTTCGGATGAAAGATTGTTCACCAAGTATTGCACCCATTGTAAAGGGTGACAGGTTCAATTTGAACCAGTGCCCTATGAATGATTTAGAGAAAAGTCACATGAGCAACATTCCATATGCTTCAGCTGTTGGAAGCCTTATGTATGCTCAGGTCTGCACACGACCTGACATTGCATTTGCTGTGGGGATGTTGGGCCGATATCAGAGTAATCCAGGTATCGACCACTGGAAGGCTGCAAAGAAAGTCATGAGGTACCTTCAAGGTACAAAGGATTACATGCTTATGTATCGACGAACTGACCATTTGGAGGTGATTGGCTACTCCGATTCAGACTTTGCTGGCTGCGTTGATTCCAGGAAATCAACATCAGGTTATGTTTTTATGCTAGCTGGAGGAGCCATCTCCTGGAGGAGTGGAAAGCAAACCTTGGTTGCTACTTCCACAATGGAGGCAGAGTTCGTTTCTTGTTTTGAGGCTACTTCACATGGTGTATGGTTAAAGAGTTTCATATCAGGGCTTAGAATTCTGGATTCAATATCTAGGCCATTACAGATATTTTGTGACAATTCAGCTGCTGTCTTTATGGCTAAGAATAATAAGAGTGGCAGTCGAAATAAACACGTCGACATAAAGTACTTAGCCATAAGGGATCGCATTAAAGAAAATAAAGTGGTCATAGATCATATCAGCACTGAATTAATGCTAGCTGATCCTTTGACCAAAGGAATGCCACCACGGTCATTCAAGGATCATGTCACTCGGATGGGACTTGGTTCCATGATGTAATATGTTGTACAACATTACAGTGTTAATGAAACTCTATTCAGTTGTGTGTTTTCTCATACAATTGCGCATAAATTCATTAGAGAACACACACATAAAGGATTGACCGTGAATAAACATTGGGTTTGTTCATACAGTTAAAGTTACCATATAAAGGAATTGACTTTGAGAAATAATACATTGTAATACATGGAAGATACTACTTGCATTAAGAGGAACTATCGCCATGATTCATGTATTTGTTTCTTGAAAGTTGGATATTAGAATAAATATGGAGACCAAGTGGGAGATTGTAACAATTGTGGAAACATGCCTCCTACATTGTGACAATTGCGGAAACATGCCTCCTACGTAAACATGGAAAGTCCTAAAAACGATTCAACTTTCTAATGTAACAATGTGATAGCTTTGGAAATTTCTATTCATTGTTATCGGTAATGGTCTCATATTTTTCTAATAAATGGTAACCGGTTCCAGTGCCTTACGGTTTCTTGATGAGAGAACACGACACCAGGAATCAATTGAAGTATAGCAGTTCAGGTCCCTTTCACAGTCGCTTACAGTCTGCATACACCATCACCGCAGAGCGCCCGTGTGAAAGAAGATCCAGAACATTCAATCTGTTTTTCAAATTGATTTGTGCAATTTTGTTTCATGCACATTTGTAGATCAAGAGATCTGTTTTTTTTTCATGCTTCCGCTTGTGCAATCCGGTTCTCGATGCACGTTAGATTTCTTACATCTCAACCATTTTGAATGTCTCAATATGCATGGGTAAATTGAAGGGTGATGTCCTTTCACTCAATGAGGACTTTCTCATCAACACATTTGGGCAGGGATTCTACAGTAACTATAAGTTATAAAAATTTCAATCAATTAACTATGTAATCTAAACATTAACCATCTGTAAGTGATATTTTCTCTTCAAGTATATTGGAGAGCAGATGTTTCCCTCTATAGCCGCTCATCAGGATAAGAATTTCGTATTAAGTGCAAAAATGAGCCCTTTTCTCTTTACTGTTGTGGAACAGCGTCTCAGACGATTCCTCCTCCGCATCGCAAACAAGTCATATTCCTTTCGGAGACTTCCAACGGTGGATCATAAACATAAACTGCTAATGCCAGGCTGGCAAAAGCCATGCAAGTGATCATTGCCGATAGAAGCGATGATGAGAAAAATTGAAAAAAAGAGAGAGTAAATAACCTTCTTGCAATGGTATGACAGATTTCTAACAAATGAAGACATATTTTTCACACCAGGTTTAACCCGTTCTTCTCCTTGACTGAGTTAAGAAAAGAAATGTTTTAACTTCTATGCATTTTCAAATGGCCAAGAATAAAAGTAAGCTTCTTGTTATGGTGTTGGCCGAGAGGCAACTCGTATGGCAGGACAGCGGTGAGGGGCTGTATTTTGTGGACACGGGAAAAGAAATAGCAAGAAAGAAAATTACTTGTTCTGTGATGGCAAAAACTCCAATACATCCAGGCCATTAACAAATAAAAGAAATAGCAAGAAAGAAAAACTACCTCCATTCTTACCTTTTCTCCCTATATATAACACAATTTCTTTTGTTCATCTTAATCTGAATGATGATAGCACCTCTAGAACATAATCCAACTCCATAAGATTAATTGCAGTATTGTTCTCAACATGGATCCTGCAACTATTACTCTCAAAAGTGAAGCTGTAGATGAATCTATTAAAGATCATCTGCAGCAACCATCTGTTACAGCGAAGATCATTTGCAGCAACCATCTATTTCAACAACTAATGCGATTCTTGTAAGTGCCGGTAGTGTCCCTGTCCTTGGGTGTGGGTGTAGGCATGGGCATGGCTGAGGCCCTAGAGGTCATGGCAGTGTCCCTGGGTGTGGGCGTGGGCGTGGGCGTGGTTGAGGTCAAGGAGGACCATGGATTGTAGAGATTACAAATCCAAAATCTATAAGAGACAGACAATAGAAGATGATTTTAAAAACAAAAATCAATGCGATGCCAATGAGAGGACATTAGGTGCATGATAGCAAAAATCATTTATTCAATTTAAATTTTTTTAAATATGAAATTTATGCATTTTACATAGCATTGCTATATCTTTTTGTGTTATTTACCTGCTCATATTACAAACAGTAGGGTGCCTCAACATCAATATTCTTTCACCGCATGGAAATTCATCCTCTAGAATGATCCAATCTCTTGATAATAATAATACAAATATTCAACAAGAAATGTAGTTTATGATTCTCTACACATACTCAAGTTAGTATATATTTTTATTGAATAATTTATTCATGTTCTTAACCAAGTTCATCCCACTTTTGATGAAGGGCGTATCATTGCTATACATTTTTAGAGAGAATAATTGCAACATGAAGAATAAGGATAACCCAACTTAGAATTTGTGTCTGTGGGAGGAGGAGCCAGATGCTGTTGTAAGATATTATTACACGTTGCTCATTCCACTAAGGCAAGGGAAACAAAAATGGATTGAATATTATTGGGCTATGTTGTTGTTGGATTATACATTTAGTGATGTGAAGTAAGATCTTGAATCTAATGATGAGGAGATTAAAATGAGGTGGCTCTCTATTCAACATCTATATGAAGCATTAGAGATTAATATTAAAGAAGAACTCTCGCGAGCTTTGGATGAAGAATGACAAATCGTATATGTAACTTCCCAAGTGCAAGATCATCAAAAATATGATTCTGAAATCCTCAATCGACATCTCTTAATAGTAGGTTGTTTCTAGAGAACAAAATTGGAGATTCCTGGTAGATGAGATGTTGATAAGAAGCATAACTAAACTTTACACTATCTAGGAGAGGATGTGGCAAAGTTTGTCATAGCCTTTATTGTGAACAACAAATCATCTTGATCCTTGATTATGATGCTTATGATTTTGATAAGATGGGTACTAAGTAAAAAAAATACTAAAATAAATTTGTAGGCCACATGATGTTTTCACAATCGACGAGTAAAGTTGTTGCTCCTTTATGAATGATTATTTGGGGAACAACTTGTACAGGAAAGTCTTTTTTCATAGGTGCAATTTTAGACAATCAATTGCATCTAACACAACAAACAAAGACAGAACAAACTTGATCGAGAAAATAGGAAAATAGAAAAATAGGAAGCAAAATAGAGGATGGATGAGTTTCTCTCATAGGTGCTAAGCAAAAGAAATGCTACAATAACATTGGAGGGTACATGATGTTTTCAAAATCAACAAATGAAGTTTTATGAATGATTATCTAGGGAATAGCTGGTATGGAAAGTCTTTTATCATAGATGCAATTCCAGAGTAACGATAAACTACATCTAACACAATAAATAAAGACTAAACGAACTTGATCTAGAGGGTATAACTAAATTGAAAAATGGAAAGAGAAACAAAGGATGGATGAGTGAGTCTATTTTTATCTATTTTGTTTCCTTATCTAGTAGTCAGGCTTGGTTAATGTAATCTTCTTTAAGATTGTCTTGGCCAATTCATAGACATATATATAATTTATACAAACTTGGTTAACATAATCTTCCCCACATTTAACTTCATGAGGTTTTTTATCTTTATGATATGCAATATAATTTGTTAAAGTTAGAATAATCTCCAAAAGATGTTCATAATATCTCTTTTATAATAATGCTTGCTTAAAAATAAAGTTAGATTTCAAAGCTTCTATAATAAAAGCATAATTTGTATACTATATCAGTCACACTCACTAACAATACTAATGAGGTGTTAGTGTAGTTATAAGACTCTTGATTTGAAAGTTCCAAGACATGGGTTTGATTCTAGTGAAAAATGCTAAATTATAAAGTTCTAATTGGATTATATATCTTGGGATGTATCTATATTACAATTATTTCAAGGTTCCAACACCCCCACACTTAGTAACACTTATCTTTGAAGTAAACACTTGTAGGATATTTAAGCTCCAACAACATGCAGGTTTTTATTAATATTTATGGTAAATAAAATATATCTTTGAAGTATGATCAAGTATATAAATTGTCAAATATTCAAAATATCTATGATGAATGTTGATTAGACATGAAATAGAGATGATAGAAAATAAATAAATGGAACCTAGCAATTTTTAGAAGGCAACATTATATCTAAATTAAGCATGGAATAAAAGTTTGATAGCTTATTTACTAATGTCATTTCTATTTTTCTAGGATACTAACTTTCCTATTTCTATTTCTAAAAAAAGAAAAAGGGTTATTCATGATATAACTAAACACATTGAGATTAGATATTATTTTTCTAGAGATTAAGTAGAACTACAAATTGTATATCTATCATATAATTTTATTGAAAATCAAAGACCATGTATATTTATAAAAAAACATTAAATAAAGATAAATTTAAATATTTAAGAATAATGCTTGGTGTAACTATGTCATCCAAAATATCTTTAAAATGTATGTCTATTTTCTTCCAAGAATAGGATAGACTAGCATATTTGTTGTAAGAAAAGTAATAAGAATCTAGATCCTACGCTAAATTAGTAAAAGTCATCTAACAAGTAATCCATTGCTTCTTTTATATTCTTGTAAGGATCAGGAGATATATTTGAGTAATGACTCATAGAAAAACATGATAGTCAGATGGTTTCTTTTGATGATGGAAGATATTCTAGAAAGTCATTGATAAAGGATAACTTAGAAATATTAAACTTATTATACTCCTTTCTTTCGTTTTCTGCCAATGAGTTTATTAGAGTATATGACTCCCTCTCAAAATAATCTTTTGGATATTTAGCATAATTACCTTTAGTTCTTTATAGT
This sequence comes from Gnetum montanum, assembly GCA_015680685.1. Classification (NCBI taxonomy): domain Eukaryota; kingdom Viridiplantae; phylum Streptophyta; class Gnetopsida; order Gnetales; family Gnetaceae; genus Gnetum; species Gnetum montanum. The sequence continues at coordinate 696,542 of MNCI01025792.1, forward strand.
ATATCCTCCTTCTTCTTGTAACTTATTAGTTATTATGTTACTTTGTCTTAACATGTAAAAATTGTTTTTTTCATTATTGTACTTGGATTCTTTGGTATGACTCTATCATGAAATTATATGATGCATTGTATGATGTGATGTGATGTGGTTCTTAACTAGATAAGTTTGGCTAAGTTTGTTCTATGATTGTGATGAAACTATGTCATATGGTTTGTGCTTGTTGCCTATGATGTGTTGTGATTATTGTGAAGTACTTATGATATTGAAATGAAATTAAAGCTTTATTATGTTTGAAGACCGAGAAGATCTATTGGACAAATATCATATTTTCATAAAAAATAAAGATAGACTCTACAAATTGACTAAGCACTAATAAAGGTAGTAAAAACAAATCATATAAGTTTTTTGCTATAACATTATAATGCTATCTCAAATGAGTAGCCACAATACATAATATAAATACATGTAACTTATCTTCAAGGGCTTCTAACCTACACAACCTATAAATATAGTCTTCTTGAGGGAGTTGAATCCATCTTCTACTTTCAATTCATAATGATGAGAACTTAAGCAAAGCTTGTTGATAGTATTTTGATACTTGATTGAAATAGTAGCTAAGAGATTTTAAGTTTCTACATCTAGTTTATTAAATTTAATGTGATGTAAATAAAATTATCTCTTGCATTCTACATTTGTGTTAGGACCTTATGCTTAACTAGTTGGTGAATATACTTAGGATTTTATTGCATACCTTCCCAAGAGATACTCCATTTTCTTAACTATTACATTCTCTAAAAATACCAACCATGGTCTCATGAATTCTCCAAAACTACTTTAGAGTATTTATCTTACCTTGAGATATATAAGCTATGAGTTTATGTAATGAATTGGCACAAGGTTTCTTTTTCTAAAGGCAATAGATCACATTCATATAATAACATTGAATAGACATTTGGTAATCCCAGTAGTGTTAATATAAGTTTAGGATGGATACGAATGGTGGAAACAGATGCTTCACACTTAGGATAGTTTAGATTATTCTTAAGTCTATAGTTAGTTAGAAATTAATATTTTAATTTATTATTTTAACTATTTCAATCATAAAAAATAAAAAAAAAATATAAATATCTTATGCCTCAATCTCACTTTACCATATTCACTAAACTAACATAAGTGATGATTGTGAAAACAATGACTAGCAATCAACACTTAGTTATTCATGATACTTAGGGCTAGGATACTCCATGGAATTCAATTAGATTATGGATACATGCTTGTAATTCAAATGATTAGGTGTAGTGGACACTTGTTGCTCATCATTCACATCATTGCTAAAGAATAATCTCTATTGTGTGCTAAGTATTCTAGATAATTAAATCATACAAAGATCATAGTAGGAACATAATGAAACACCATTAGGAAAATAATAATGTTTTATTCAATGCATACTACAAGAACAAACTAAAAGATGTCATCTTCTCATAGGGCTAATTTCCCACTTGCAGATGATTCTACAAAACTTCATCATGGAACAAGAAAGAACTTGGATAAAGTACCCCAACAACTCAAGATGGTCTACATCCATTAAGATCCATACTATATGAACTTCACTTTTATCCTTCACTAGGATGAGTACCTATGATGGAGAGACATGAAGGATAATATTATATTACGACTTGATCAAGCCAATCCATCAATGTTCATGGTAGCATTTACAAAGTTGGCACTTGAAGTAGTTGCCCTGAAGTACTAAGTAACAAATCATCTCTCTAGGATTATCAACCTATGGACATTCATCTTCGAAAGGATAAATTCATGGAGGCTTGCCATGAAGCTTTAAAAAAAAAGAGGGTTTCAATTACACTAACATTGGATTAGAAAAAGGATGATACAAAATATCCATCAAGAAAATCTTAATGTCAAGGTCCTCCTTCTTTTAGTGAAGATAACATGACTCATCAATGGTTACATTCGACCTTGGTAAGAAACTAAGATAAGGAGAGAGCTCAACCCAAAATAAGGGGTCTCAAGGCCAAAGTCTCCCAATAGCCAAGAAAGACAACAACTAAGGGACTAGAGAAGGAGAGAAATCCACTACAAATATCCTAGCTCTCCATCCTTACCATCTTCTTGATTATCTAGATTTAATAATGGAGAATGTGATCGAGACCAAAGGAGAAAACATTGAAGATAAGATGGAGATGATATAAGATCTCATCATAGAGATGGGAGAAGAGAACGTAGAAAAGATCAAGAAGAATAGGAATATCATTTAGAAAGAAGGTGTAGTAAATCACATCATATGAGACATGGCCATGATAGGGTCTATGATGAACAAGATAACTGTGATAAAACATTACTTGTGACAAGAAGCATGATCCACATTCGTAAGGTAGTTCACATCCCCACCAGGCATCAAAGGGATAGTAGAATCACATGACTTGATATGAACAATATCCATAGCTTGGAGGAAGATTATAATGCTAATTTGTAGCATCATTTGCAAGCCTGCTATGATATCTATGCCTTGTAGAACATTGAAAATGACTGATAGAAGCTTAAGCTATTCCCTAGAATACTCATCAAGAAAGTTTAAAGTTGATACTAGTCCTTGAAATTGGAATCTGTTTATAGACAGAGTATGATGTTAGAGTTGTTTAATGATAATTATCAGACTTACTCTAGGGTATCCAACTTGGGAAAGAAAATCCAAAGGTGGAAATATGGCAATCATGAATTCCTTGATGCAATTTTGGAAAGATACTATTCTCTACTACATTGATACCTAGGTTATGATTTCTCTTAGTAGGAGTAGCTTCACCACATCATAAATCAATGTAGAAACAAAACCAGAGATACTCTTGCTGTCTATGCCCAAGGAAGACTATAAAAAATGAGGGTTTAGTAGATCCAAAGGCTCATCCACTAGGTAGCAAAGAAAGAAAAGAAATTAAAAAACAAAAAAAAAAAAAACTATAGAGGAGTAAAATAGAGATCCCTCCATTCAAAAACAAATAGATCCATCTCTATGACCTAGAGGAGGAAGCACCATTAGAGAATTTTTGTGAAGAAAGATCTTGTTAATCCAAAAGTCCATTACTAAAATATTGGCCAAGATAGGCAAAATGTGGAAATCTCTTGAATTGAAGTTCCAAATGGTTCTAAAGATTATGGAAGAGAAAATAGAACAAGGAAGATCAAAGGATAGAGATAGAAGGATAAAGAAGAGCACAAATAAGAACTATTTCCATCAAAAAGGTAAGGCTATAACAATAGAGGTTGAAAATTCTGACTTATCCAATAAAGGATGTAATATATGCTAATATGAATATCCAAAGGGCTATTACCTAATTTGTTCACAACTAAAAGAGTCTTGGATTTATGCCTTAAAATCAAAATCCATCAAAAGGTAAGCCCTTAGAAGATTGCCTTATCCTTAATGAAACTATAGGCAACAGTTCCACAAACAACAATACTATCCAAGTTGGATGCCATTTCAACCTCAAGACTACTATTAATAGTGGCATAACCCATAGTCATGGGGGATGCCACCACCAAGAAAACAATATTATTACTAACAACTAGATCCTTGTGGGTACTACATCCTACAACTAGTGTTATCAAGTGACTCCACTATCCATACATCTTCTCATCATCACTATCCTCCTAAATATTATAAACCTGACACTTCACAAGTTGAATCTTCCTCCACAGATAATCCTCATGGCTTGAAACATTATGCACCTCATTCCTTCATATCCTTACTACCTTCACCACCTATGCAAGATAAACTACCTATGTAGCCCTAATAGCAAAACTTAGTAAGAGCTATGAACTTGCAAGTGAATGATAATTTAAGTGCTCCTAAGAATAAAATCTACAAGAAGCCATTTTTATGGCCTAATATCCCATTCAAATCATTGTAGGCATCTATTACTATGGAATCCTCTCAAATTATCCTAGGAATATCTACCGATCTATCTTTGAACCAAAACCTCAAAACATTTAAACTATCATGTTAACCCGTCTTTGTGATAGACTAGATAAAGGTAGAACACCTTCTCTAGAAGAGAACTAATCCTAGAAGTCCCCTAATCTATTTGTAGATTATAGGAAATGATTTGTGCAACTCTATATTAGACTTAGGTTCTAGTGTGAATTTGATTTTCCAAGAAATATATAGGAGATGGAACTTGACTCCACTTAAGAAATGTAATATTAGGCTAGAACTTGTAAACCAATCCATTACTATTTGATGAGTGGTGAGGTACCCCTACACTCCACCATACGAATACGAGCGTGCACGCGCGATCCGGTTGAACTCCGCAGACTAAATGCCTTAACGCCACAAGAAACACTTGGGGTTAATCGTTCGTTGTCCTCCCAGGCTTGCTTGTATGTGTCACGGTGTATGGTTAAGCAAGTGTGAGGTATGTGATTTTTTTGGTATTTTCGGCTTATCTTCTATGCTACCAGGATAAAGGGTTGAGACACTAAGCTAACTCTAACTAATGTCCTAAGTCTAAATTAACTAGCATCAGCATCCGTTCCCACTTACCGGACACACCCTAAACTATGCAACTGCAGCTTACCAAACGCTAATCGTTACTGGGATCACCACACGTAATGCAAGTGCTCGAAGTCGTCGTACTGAGGCACCTATTTAGCTTAAGTGTGATAAGCAGTCGATTCTTTAGCCAGCCGTACACACCCGTGGGTGCTCGTAACTAAGTCGTACTTATCACACGTTCTAGCCTAGCAATGAGCAGCCGATTCCTCAACTAGCCATACACATCGGACTACCATTGGGATTACCAAGCGCAGAATCCTAGAATACGCTACTGGGTTACCAAGCAGCCAATGCTCGTAATTGAGTCGTACTCATGCGTTGCGTCAAGCAGCCAATTCCTTGACTAGCCGTACACGTCCGTAGATGCTCGTAATCAAGTCGTACTTGAACGCACTAGGAAAGCAATAAATGAAAGTAGTAAATGAAACCACGTGCTGCAAGGTTTATCCAATTAAGTTCGTCTTTATTGCAGTACACAACATGGGTTCAGGTTACAAGCTGCTCGAATAAAGAGCCGTTCACTCTAGGACTCCTACTGGGGGCACATGGGGAAAAATTATAACTCTGGAGTGATCAATCTGCCAGAGCTTCGCTACACTAGCCAGGATTGGGAAATGAAGGGAGTGCCGCCTCTTATTTATAGATATGGCGGTGGGACGTGATATCGCGTACGCGATATCACATGGGATGCGATATTGCGGCATAGTGCAAGTCGCGTCTCATCATACCCCCATGACTAAATGAAAAC
>MNCI01025796.1:17630-42618 GCA_015680685.1 Gnetum montanum
TATCCCCCCTCAAACCATGGGATATTATTCATGTCTAGTCTCTTAATCCGGCTATCCTTCTAGTGCCTTGTAGGTATTCTCACAGCCTCCGTAATATCTAACATACTCTGGGTTGCTAATAGGGGTTCGTCATGATCATCTCTCTCATGACATCTATGATGCCTATGTGGTTCCCTACTTTCCCTTCTATGCCTTGATTCTCTCGAATGCCCTCGTCCTCTCTCTCAACTCTCTTGTTGAGGTCTCTCATCTTGCTTACCCTTATCCTCACTGTTGTGCTCTTTGTGACTACATCCTGATGTGGAAGGAGAGGGTGAATGATGCGATGAAGGGGAAGAAGAAGGGAAACCATCACCATGACGATGTTTCTTACCTTCTCTTCGATGGCTACAGTCCCAATCATGATGATGATCAGAATGCTTACCCTTATCTTGTGCTTGTGTTCCCTCATCGAACACTTGTTGTTCATGGGAATCAGAACCAGGGTTGTGTATCATGGAATGTAGATTCTAATAACCTACCTCCTCACAATCGTTAGGAGGGGGAACATCAATTTGTGGAGAACCTATTAAGATAGATTCACCACCCTTAATTTCTCTAATGATGGGTGAAGCATAATGGGGTCCCTTGCCCTTCAACAATGTATGGTAGCTCTCTTGCCTCGAGTCCCTTAAACATTACGCTACTGTCGGGTGGTAATCCCTTATGTCAAAATCTTCTGCAATGTATTCAGCATATAGCTGTGTCATTCCTATGTATGCAAGAGCACGAAGGAGCATGTTAGGGACTGCTCGAACTAGAGGTAACACTATGTTACCTTGCAAGTCTCTCCAACACAGTTTCTCGTCTTGATGGAGGATAAAGGTAAAATCGGGTATATACTCATCATGATGAGTATACACTACCCGATACTCTTGAGGAACTGGCAGATCTGGGTTACGTGTGTTAGACTGTCGACTATCTCTTGTGTGATCCCTAGGTGGTGAAGTGCTTTTATGAGAATAATACATCTTAGTTTAATTCGATGTGCTACTTACCATTATGTTGTTTTCGTCTAATTAACCCTAAGGGTTCGTTTAAGCTTTCCAATGATGTGGATGATTTCTTATGTTCTACTTAGCACACAAACAACTTAGTCCCCGGCAACGGTGCCAATGATGAGTGAAGAGGTACCCCTACACTCAACCATATGAATACAAGTGTTACACGCGCAATTCAGTCAAACTCCGCAAACTAAGTGCCTACATGCCTTATGGAACACCTGAGGTTAATCGTTCGTTGTCTTCCCAGACTTACTTGTAGTTGTCATGGTTGTATGGTTAAGTAAGTCTGAGATATGTGATTTTTATATCTTTTATGTTTTTATCGCCTATGCTAATGAGGGAAAGGGTGAAGAGACTAATTAACTAACTTGAACTAACTAACTAAGCTTTAATTAACCTATCATCAGTATCCATTCCCACTTACTGTCCACACCCTGAACCAATGCAACCTTCTAGGATTACCAAACGCTATTCATTGTTGGGATTACCAAGCGTAACGCACATGCTCGAAGCAGTCGTACTGAATGTACTTAACTAGGAGTTAAGGGTTGAAAGAGATTTAATTAACTAATAAAGCATTTAAATCATGAACAATAAATAGCAGTAATTAAAGTCCTATTTAGCTTAGTCCATGCACTACAAGGTTTATCCAATAGTTCATCTTTATTTCCATACACAAACTTGTGCTCAGGTACAATATTTGCTCGAATAAAGATCCATTCACTTTGGAGCTCCTACTGTGGGCACATGGAAATTATTCTATCTCTGGAGAGGTAAAACTACCAGAGTTTTGCTAATGGTTTAGATCTAGATTGAGAAACAAGGGAGAGCCACCTCTTATTTATAGAACTAGCAGTGGACCGCGATATCGCAGATCGCGATATCGCGAGGAAAGACACGATTTTGTGTACGCGATATCGTGAGGGATGCAATATCGCAACTGATGCAATATCGCGTATGCGATATCATGGCCCATCAACAATAGTTAACTACAAAAAAATAAATTTTCCCTAGTCCCTCGTTGCTACTATTGGATTGTGCTGTTGAGCCGTAGTAGATGTTGCTACAGCTGACACTGCTCATAGTTACCAGGAGAGGGAGAGAAAGAAGGTGAGATTGTTCCCACTACAAAAAGGTGGTGTCTTTTTGTTGTTGTTGCTGCAATTGCTGCTACTGTGAGGGAGAGAGAGAGAAAACCCTATTTTCCACCACCCGCTGCATTGTTTTCATTGTAGGAGAGAGAGCATGTTCATCATGCCCACCACATGCCTTTGGCGATGGGTGCTCTTGGCTACTACTGCACCAAAGAAAAGGAGGTTGCTTGATGAGAGAGAGAAGGTTGCCTACCATAATCACTAAGAAAGGAGGCTCTCAGATCCCACTGTCACCACTATTGTGGAGAGAGAGAAGAGGCTAGACCTCTACGTCGTCACTTTTTGTAGTCACACATCCTCTGCCACTACTAGCAACACGTTGTCATTGATAACTACCCTACATCACAACCACCACCCATAACTTCGTGGAACTGTTGCCATTGTTGGACATCTATCTCTACTGAGTCTTTGATGTGTGACAGTTTATAGAAAATCCTACCATGGAATGTCTGTTGCTGCCCGCATGTCAAAAAGCCACCCATAGTCATCTACGTTGTCTACTCTAAGCCATGTCCATTACTACTGATAGGAAAGAGAGAAGGCTAAAAAAAGAGACCGTTGCCTCCTACCTCTTGGTGCTTTGCCCCACCTCTCGATCCCATTCCTTTTTTATAGCAATCACCAGTCACTGTGATGCTTGAATGCGCATTTCCACGTTAGTTACGAGCATCTTGGTAATGCTTACCACTCTAGCTGTTACACGACCCCCCATCTCTGCATAACTCTTGCCACATCCACTATAAGTTACACTACCATGAATGCCTCCATGTAACTCCAAGCACCATCAACATAACCATCGCCACAACAACCACATGCCTACACAATTACATGACATAAATAACTAATAGCCTTTTAGCATTACATGCTTGAATTATGCTCAGTTAGCATCCCAAATGGAAATTCAAAATCACATGAATTATGTCAACTGATTGATGCATTTTCTAACAATAAAACTTTAGATATGACACTAACATATATATCTAAGATTAAGATCATGTATCCAATAAAGAGCGTGCTTGTTAATAAATTTTATGAGAAGAAATCCATGACTAGCTACTTGACGAGTCATGATTTGCCTAGCCTTGACATTAGAGCCTTGTTATCGGAGCTTTAACATTGGAGCCTTGTTATTAGAGCTTTGTATCAAAGCCTTGTTATCAGTGCCTCGACGTTAGAGCCTCGACATTAGATACGCAACGTTGGAGCTAGGACTGACGTCACAGGGTATACTCCAGCCTATAAATATAGTGCTTGAGCTCATGATTTCCATATAGGTTTTCAGTCAGAGTAGTGGAGCTCTTGCAATTTGTTGTCTCCAAAGTTAGAATATTTTCTAAATGCCTATAGTGTGATGTTTGTAATCATACGACACCTTTGTTCGAGTGTGATGTACTTGGACACGTTACATGATTGGCAATAAAGATCGAGATTATTCCCATCATTGCAACATCCACTTAGATTATTATTACTTTTAATTGTTAATTATTTACTGCTTTCTTTAGTTAAATGTTTCCATTTATTGCTATTTACTATTCTTGTTATTAAGCAGAATGCGTACACCTTAATCACAGGCATTTAAGTGTAGATACTTAGTAATCCAGAAGTGTGTTATTTGGTACACCTAATGACATACGCTTGGCCATCCCAGAAGTAGCCTCATGAAATCTAGGACGTGTATGGACGATTAAGTGTAGATACTCATTGCCCATAAGCTAGTTTAGATCTTTTTTTACATCATTTATTAGCTTAACTAATTTATCTTTTTATCATCATTAAGAGTAGCATAGAATTAGGAACAACATCATATGCCTGACTTTGGACTAAACCATACATGACATCACTACCACTAGTCCAAGTGGGAAGATAGTGAACTACGATCAAAGCATCACAATCTAGATGCCAAACTAGTCCCATCCACGGAATTTGACTGCATCATGTGTGAATGCTTGTGATTTGAATGGTTGAGTGTAGGGGGTACCTCTGAGAATGTCGCATCCTTCCAGGTGATGCTTGAAACTAGAGAAGGTGCCACAGTTATGGTAATGTAGCATTAGGATATGGTAGGTCCAGCAAAAGTAATCACAAACCATATTAAAAAATCACTCAACATCCCTATTGTGCCCCTAGTAGATCTTACTAGGACTAGAGATGTGTAGATGCTAGTCGAGACTTCAATAACTCCTACGGTGCATGAGGATGTATTGGATTGATTATTGTAGGGTAGGTGATGAATACTTTATTTAACATCCCTAGTGATGTCACTATAACCCAGTTAGACCTCATTGCCACTAAAGGAAAGTTGGTCATGGCTGAAGTTAGGGCAAAACATGTAGAAGTAAAAGTACAAAGACTATAATAAGAGTTAGTTTCCTTGAGAGCTGAATGATGGGACCCTACATAATTTTTTGTGCTTGATGAGCTAGAACAATTCAGGATGGAGCAGTTGGCCAAGCTAACTAACAAGAGCACAACTACAGAACAAGAAAAAGAGAAAGTGATTTGAAATGCCTCTACTGCTGAAGCATAATCCCACGCATACAAAAAGGCATTGATCAAGCAATTTGAGATTTTTTGCAAATGATTCATTGAGGACCTATAATCTTGTGGCAGCAGCAATGGTGAAACTTATGTTTCTGGCTGCTGTTTAGGTTCACATTGTGTTTCTACTTTTGGCTTTGCTTCTTTCATCGATTCTTGCTCTTCACCAAGATATTTTCTTAGTGTTGTAGGTTTGAGGAGTTCGATGAAGGAGGCATTTTTTTCCTTCCTAGGGATATCATTTGTATATCCTAAGATTTTAGTGCATTTGCATAGCTTCTTGATTAGGCAAGGGAATGGGAGTGTTGGCTTCCCTACCTTTTCCTCTTCAAATTTCCGTTGAATTTTAGTGAGGTAGAATTAGGGAAGATTAGTCACAAATTTTCCAATTAAGATAGTACTTCCCTTGGCCGGATATGTTGAAATTTGGTTAAGCCTTTAGGTGGGAAATAGATTGTATGCATTGATCTTGAAATATGTCCTCTCTTCCAGAGTTAGTTCATTATGTGTTTAATCTTCTTTGTTATACACTCATTTCAACCACAATTTTTTGGTATCAAGGTCAAATCTGGTGGACAAATGGGCTACCTTAGCCCCTTCATTTAGCAAATTTAGAGCTACTACAATTACCTTTACTGAAAAAAGAGACTTTAACTCTACAAATGTTGATGGTGGTACCCTCATCTTTATTGTGCTAGAATTGATGAGTCTCACTAAGGTACCACTCACCACTATCCAACAGAATGGGCCACAAGGATAATGCCTTAAGTTGCATCTGAACTTCTTTTGGAGAAAACTCCATAAATGGGCTATAATTCATTTCCATGATGACCGAGGTTAATGTGGAATTTTCTAGAATGGCCACTAGGCAATTAAGGGCCAACATGAGAATTTTTCCTACATGGGAGCTTGTGGTTCTACAGCCTCTCCTTGGACTAATTGTTCAATAGCAGGATCCTCTTGGTAAATGTTAAAAGATTGGGCTTCCTACTCTTGATGTTTTGCACATTTTCCTTGTTGGCCTTCTCCACCTTGTGGATGCTTAGCTACTCTTTGTGAAGGTTCACCTTGTACACCTCTTTTTGGGGCCATTTGCAATGAAGCAAAGATCAAGTGTTACCAAGGTTGTATTCTTTATCATTCATCAATTTACACCTTGCTCATTACCTTAGTTCATTAAGTTCCTGGTTCATATGACTACAAAGTTAGAAAAATTTTCAAGAAAAATCTTCAAAAAGTGTCTATCTCCTCATATGACCTTACATAGTTGATTTCTCTTATTATTATTTATTTTTCTTATGTATGGCTTGTTATGATGATTATGGGCCCTTAGGTGAGAAAATTAAGGTTTTAGGCATTAATACAATTGATTATTCATGATAATGCTTAAGGTTTTTAACACTCTTACCCTTATGATACCTCCCGAGCCCACGACTAGAGAAAATTTGAACAACTTCACTAGTAGCAAATAATGAAACTGAAGTTTGAACATCATGGGGGTCATATATATAGGTTTTATGTAACCCGATGTCAGGTAGTCGATGTTGATGTCCATGAATATTCATCAAATGGGGTAGCTGAGCATGGAAACTAAAGCTCTGTGATTGGTTGGAAGGTTTGAGGTTAGGTCCATGGTTCTAGGGTAGGTGGGAAATCAATTTGAGGCACTAAAATTATGATAAAGTGGAGTCGTTGATGTGAAAATCACTAGAATGAGCAAGAAAAAGGGCATTGGAATCGAGGTTATGGATGAATCAAGTGATATGAGAAGGGAAACAAGAAACTATAACAATTGAGTGCTTAAAAGGTGAAGAATGATGTGGTTGTGTCAAATAAGTATAAGTCACAAAAGTTACACAAGTGGATCCTCCCCAAAGTAAGCTCTAGCCTATGATGCCCTTGTGTAACCACACCAAAAATGTCTGTAGGCACTAAAACCCATACCTATGAAACAAAACACACATGTTAAAACCACCAATTTGAGATAATAACTCTATGTTACACAAAACCACAAGTTATGATCACATGGATAACAAGATGAGATCGACTGTAGAGATGATTGCAAAAATTGGGACATGAGGTGTCTTACCATGGTCACACTAAGACCTTATGTGTTATTAATAGTTAAATAATCATGAGTCCTTCTTTCCAAGATTTAAACCAAGTTCACCCCACATTGTAGTGACATCGCATCGTTTCATCTCGTCAATGGACAACCATAAGACTATTAGAGTTACGAGGAGTAACATCACTTGGCGTTTTGTCCAAGGGAGGAGCTTTTTGATGACACACATGTTTTTTTTTTTAATTTTGAGAAGCCACCAACCTTCAGACATGGGTACATGTCTTTCTAGTGGGACCTACAGAGGTTTATTCAATGTCATTTTAGCTTACTCTTACTCCCATTTTTTGTTAGATCTACAAGGATATGGTTACAACCTCAACAAAATGATAGAACATACAAAAGTGGCCAAAGAGAATTCACAAATCCCCTTGATGTCATACCCTTCACATTCCACCTTGGTTTTACACTCTTCTATCCAGACACAATGATTATAAAGTTATTTTTAGGTTGGATGATGGAAAAAAATATCATTATGACTAGGGCATGAACCTCTTATTAATGGAATGGGTGGATGGATGTCATGGTCTCAACATCCAAATAATCAATCCCTTGTGACTTGACAACATAGAGAAAATCTCACCTCAATGGGCAACATGATCATCTTATTCACAAGTGAGATTACATAACAAAGAAAAGGAAAATAACAACTAGAAAAAATTGAAAGAAATAGGAAAAATTGGATCAAGAAATAGGAAAATGACAATAAATTGTAAAACAAAAAGATGAAAAACACTTAAGAATCTTGAAGATTAGAATGGATTGTAATCCCCATGACTAAATAGTTGGTTGTGACAAGGATTAATAAGTGGATAAATAGGATCCATGCATGTATGAAACATTGGTAACCATTCATGCCCTAGCCACTAGGTGTCTATTAGTGGTGTGGTGGCTGGGTAGAAAAGTCATTGGTCACACACTTGATTGTTAAATGTATGGTGGGTTAGGGTCTGAGGTGTGTTAACATTATGAATGTCTAGCCCACAATTTCACCCTTGATCATGATATGGTATGCATGGATTTGTTTGTCTCCCCACATTGTTAGATTCATTGTTTGCATTTGGGATTGGAGTAATAATGGACAATGACCCTTGTGTATGATTAGAGGATGTCTGTTATGAAAAGGAAGGTGATGCACTAGATTGGCATTATGTTGGCATGGATGATGTGGTGGATCCATGCGTGGTTTGCTTTGACTTATGGCCTTTCCTCTAGAAGGGACATTTCCTACATTGTAGTTGAGACCCACTAGTGTCAGCATGGTTATGCACATTCACAGCACAAGTGGCATTTGTTTGTTGATATTGTGGTGCAAAACGTTCCTATGTTGCTAGCAATGGCATATATTGAGGTGGAGTATGAGAATATCGAGGGTAGGATGAATGGTACAAGATGCAAGGTGGTGATCCTTAAGGGGATGTCATGGGTTGATGGTACTTGGGAGAGTGGTAGTGACGATTTGAAATAGAGGACTTAGAACTAGTTGGGAAAACAAGGTGTTGAACATAATATCCATGCAGTTTCAACGAATAGGGCTGATTTGGTGGTGGCCTCCCCCACGACTGTGGTTGTTACCACTGTAGTTAATAACCATGTTAAGGCTAGTAATTGGTCCCCCTAGGATGGTACGATTAGTTGTGGGGTTGTCTATGATTACCTTGTGGGAGAGGAAATCTCCTAGGCATGTTCTTTTATACAAACTTTAGATTTAAAGCACCTACCCAACACTCCTATAGATGCAACAAGACTAGGCAATGACCTTTTGGATGGTCATATATGTAGATGTCGCATCCAATATCTTTGTTTGTGGTTGAGTCTATGGCCTCACTTTCTTTATCCATTTTCCTCGTTTGTTGAAAGTGTTCCTCATTTTTTCTTGGTTCTGTATCCTTTTTTTATTGTGATCGCCTGGATTTTTTTGCATCATCCTCTCCTTGACCATCTCAATGAGAATTGTAACATTTTCATATATCCATTTGGACATCCTATTAAACTTTACTTCAAGTTCATCAATAGATTTCTGTATTGGCAAGGTTTTTTGTGGGATCACCTTATCGAGATTCGTTTCATTCTCCTTACCATAGATCTGGACCTCCTTTTGTTGAAGAGTTGGGTCACATTGATATTTCTCAACATTCTCCCATTTACATATCTCTCCTTCTTCTTTTGCCACATGCTCCATTAGCTTTTGGATTTGATGGGCTTGGAGCTTGTATAATTGCCTTGGGGCATACATCCCAAGGGTCTCCCTTAGTTCATTACAAACCCCATCTATGATGTGGAAAAGTTACCTTTCCTCGAAGAAACCATGGCCTGGGCATCTATTCAGTAAGGCATAATATCTATCCAAAGCCATGTCCAAGGGTTCATGCTGTTCTTGCTTCCACTCTTGGATCTATATCCTCAAATTGAACACCCTCGCATAAGGTTGGTATTTCTCATTAAAAAGTTCTACCATTGTGGACCATCGTCAGATTGAATTCTATCTTAACCATCTATACCACACTTCGGCTCGATTAATTAGTATCTTAGGAAAGAGCTTAAGCTTTTACCACCCACTTTCAATGTTGTAGAAAGCACAGGCATCATGGAAGGCTTGTAAATGATGTTGTGGATCTGAATCATAACCTCTTGCAAATTTAGAAATATTATTCATGTCAAGCTTAGGTAGACGACTCTTTTTGTGATGCCTACAAGATATGTTAATGGCCTTTGTTATATGCATTAGGCTCTTAGTGGATAACAAGGGTTCATCATCATCAAACGGGTTGTGAGGAAAATTTTTATTGCTATTCATTTGATCATGATGGTGCTATCTATGTTCATGGTAACTTCGTTGACTTTTCCCATGGGTTTGATTTCGATTTTTAGTCCGACCCTTTAGTGGAGCCTTATCTCCATACTGTTGGCGACCGTTTGGGACACGACCGCCAACGAGTGTCCTCGAACAGGATTTAGGTGCCTCCTGGTCTCTGGCAACACCAAGGCCCAGATACCTCCAAATAACTCAGTAGTTAATGTGAGTATGTGTGTGTGCTGTTGCGGCGTGCGGTTGTGTGCAATGTAACGATTGCATGTGTGTGAAATACAAATGACTTACTTTATGAGATTCAGCCAACTTTGTCCAGTACTGTGAGCTATTTATAGTTTCCTATTTTCTTCAAACTACCTAGTCTACGTGGTCCTTATAATACCTGCTTGTAACAAGTAAAATTTTGCATAAACATTTGAGCACAACTCCGCAAATCTACTCCTAATTTTCCCCAGAGAGAGATATATAGTTCCACAAGAAAACTAGAAATAGAGCAAGATTCAAAGGAAATAGACAGAAAGAAAAGAAAGCAGATTTGTGTGGACCTCAAATATTTAAACAAGGTAAAATGACACGAGTAAACACTTCGCAATAAAGCTATTCCAAATTCAATATCTATGAATTGTTCAAACTTCCAAGACTCAAACAAGCAATATCTTCAAGACAATCCTACTGTACTA
This sequence comes from Gnetum montanum, assembly GCA_015680685.1. Classification (NCBI taxonomy): domain Eukaryota; kingdom Viridiplantae; phylum Streptophyta; class Gnetopsida; order Gnetales; family Gnetaceae; genus Gnetum; species Gnetum montanum. The sequence goes on from MNCI01025796.1 coordinate 27,980, forward strand.
CCAAAAATTGCTGCGTAAACTACCATGTACGAGACTCCATTTTGGCTAGACAGTAGATGTCAACGATTGCATTTAAACAGAACCTTTAAAAGACTTGACAATTTCTGATTGAAATAACACGGAAAATCACTCTAAAGATAAAAAGAAGCTATTCTGGTCCCATCAAAATACCAAAGATTTTCTGAACCCTCTCGACTACCAAATTGTTCCACGGCGTGACTACAAACAGAGGCTCTCTTCCAACAATCCAATAGCAGTTCCCAAACGTTGCACAATAACGAAATTTACTACTAAAATGCTCTCAAGGCTTTTTGAACACAAGCGCTTCTATGGCAAAATTTTAACAGAAATTCCTATTGGGCAACAAGAACAATAAGAGCAATCTAAAAATCCCAAAATTACTTGCCAAGAATGATACTACCTAAACCACTAGCTAAGCAATTAAAACAAAACAAAAATGAAATGCATAACTCACAGGACCATGACAAAGAGGCTGAAATCTTTATTCTAGCAAGCCATCTTGCAAACAATCTTCTTTACAAATCTTCCAAGTGTGATGATGATTCTTGATGTCCTTTTTTGATGATGTCTCCTTCTTTCCTGATGATGTCTCCCTCTTCCTCTTGATGTCTCCTTCTTCATTTTTCTCCTTCTTCCCCCCTTGAAGCCTTTTTATAGGGGTCGAAGGTAGGTAGGGAAGTTACACATTCACCTAACTTTTCTCCCAAGTCACTTTGCCAACCAATTAGGAAATTTCTTGCCCAACAAGTTAGGAAGTTACTTGCCCAACAAGGTAGGTAAGTTACAACAATATTGGGTGGTTTTAACCAAAAAAAAAGGGTAAGGAAGTTGACAAGTGGCTTTGGTGATACAATCTTAAAAATATAGGGGTACAAACTTTAGTGCCCCATACATGTTTATCATTTCCTTTCAAATGAGATGTTAAGATTTTGCAACTCCTAAATATCCTAAAAAAATATCTCTCCTGACCTTTCTCTTAAGTAACCTGTCTCACCAATTAGAAGGTTACTTTCCCAACAAGCTAGGAGAAAGTTACAACAATTTTTAAATGATCATAAAAATCTGCAACTTGAAAAGTGTTTATACATGATACAAGAATTTGGTCTTTTGGTCGTTGAATAGGATTCAAATATTAATAATTATTTTTTTGAGGCTTATGCTTTGCCATTGCTTCTTTTATTTTATATTTCATTTCTTATTATTATTACTTTTTTTAGAAATATTGTGGATTCCAAAGGATAGCCGATACGTTCACTTGTGAATAGGGAAAATACTTTGCAAAAGAATAAAGTTTTTGGTAACGCGGTTAATCGCGATACTCTGCCCGCTCCTTCTGTGCGTGTCCATCCGCGATTTCTGTGCCGCTGCTTCGCTGCCGAACTGCTCCACCGTTGGTTTGTTACTGCCGTTGCCGAAACCCTTTGCTGCTGCTTCGCTGCCGAACTGCTCCACCGTTGGTTTGTTACTGCCGTTGCCGAAACCCTTTGCTGCTGCTTCGTCGTCGCCATTCTCGCGTCTTTCGCGTCTCGCCCTAGCTGCGTCATCGATTTAACCCGAAACAAGATTGCGGTTTGAACAGTTTCTCGTGGAGCTCGGCATCAGTTACTCATTTCAATGGTACAATAACTTGGATTTGGGAACCCTCTGCCATGGTGTTTCGCCCCTGTTCGTGGGCAGCGTCCAAGTTGATCGCATCCGTGTCTTGCTCGGTAGTTTGCGGATAACCGCCCCCAGATTGCCGGCATAGGCATGGATATAGCAACCGGCTAACATTGTGCTCCTGTTTTACTTATTTACTGTACTTCCTTGGCCAAAAATTTGCAGAAACAAAATAAAGAAACCCTTTGCAGCAAGTGTTTGTCGAAATTCTAGGCTGAATATAGCGGGTTTTCTTATGGCAACAACAAGTATTACTGCATTTTTTTTCTCTTTATATTTGTCTCTGTTCCTGGCAATATTCTGTAACTGCTTCTCCTTCACACAGGGTTCATCTCCTCTGTTTTCTTGGCTCCCATACTTTAGAAAATTTCATCATTCATTATTCATCCCTGATGCATTTGTGATCAGGCCCTGTATGCAAAGTCATCCATTTCTCTCTGCAGCATGGTCTTTGAATTGGATGTGCTGCTTCCAATGGTTTTTGGAATATTTTTTTGCATCCATAAGATGCATGTTTAGGACAATTGCTGAACCCTGTTTTAATGCTTTTGGATCTGAAAATTGCTGTACAGTAACAGCCATTACCTGTGGTACGTTTTTGTTTATGGCAACAATGAAAACCATATGTGCAGACCCTCCTGATTTTAGCATAACTTAATCTAAATTCTTCTCCAAAATCAACCTGTGTTTTTGCGAATATTGGCTACATTCCTGCTGAGAATGATAGTGAATTAAGTGAAGTCCCACTTAATTTTTATCATTAGCAACCAATCTTGTCTTCTATTTCTGGCATAAAATCTTTATATCAAGATGACCAAATCTTGTGATGATCATTAGAGTGAAATTAATATCATTTGTATATTTTTATCATGTTCAATATCACCCCCTTTTAATATCTACTTTTATTGCTCCATGGAATGGCTAAATGTGACAACACATACCTACATTCATCGTCATCAGAACTAGATGTTGAGGGGAAAGAGGAAGATGAGAAACTGGAAGGATTGACATGGCTTCTATGTGTTCCTTGGGGTCCTTTGATTTATCGTTTCTGGGTTTTGAGGAGGTCTTAGGCCTTGAGGCCTCCCCTAGTTCAGGACTTATGTTATCTCCTCTAGGATTGTCTACCTTAGGTGAATGTAGTCTTTAAGTGTTGTAAGGGTGGTCATGATCATAAGAAACCCTTGCATAAAGTTGGTCACTCTAATTTTCTTCATCGTATATCTCGTTATTTCTCCAATTAATGTGTTTGCTATACAATGCATTGTCACTTCCAGGTGAGAGAGACATTGTTGTTGGTTTATGGTGTGTGTGATTTAATATTTTCTGAAAGATATATTGTTATTACCATTATACTGATTGTGTATGATATAACTAATCTAGATAACTAGCACCATCCCTGGCAACGATGCCAATGATGAGCAGCAAGGCACCCCTACATCCAACCATACGAATCACAAGCGTTCACACACAATTCGATCGAATTTCGTGGATGGGACTAGTTGTGCAATCTAGATCGTTATGCTTTGATCATAGTTCATTGTCTTCCCATTTGGACTAGTGGTAGCTTTGTCACATATGGTTTAGTTCAAAGTGACGCATATGATGTTGTCTAATTCTACTTTGCTCCTAATGACAATGAAGAGATGAATTAATTAAGCTACTGAACAATGGAAAGCGAAATCTAACTAACCTATGTGAGATGAGTATCCCCTCTTAATCATCTGTATACCTCTTAGACTTTGTGAGACTACTTCTGGGACTACCAAGCATATGTCACTGGGTGTGCCAAATGATACACTGCTAAATTACCAAGTATTTACACTTAAACGCTGTGATTAAGGCATATGCATTCCGCTTAATAACAAGAATAGTAAATAGTAATAAATGGAAACATTTAACTAAAGCAAACAATAAATAATTAACAATTAAAAGCAATAATAATCTAAGTGGATGTTGCAATGATGGGAGTAATCTCGATCTTTATTTCCAGTCATGTAACATGTCCAAGTACGTCACACTCAAACAAAGGTGTCGTACAATTACAAACATCACATTGCGGGCATGCACTGAGAATAATAGAACTCTAAGAAAAACTATCAAAAACTGAGAGCTAAAACTATCTTTCCCTATTTCTTACTACATGCCTTCAACCGTGCACCTGAGTGCTATATTTATAGGCTAGACCAGAGAAGACAACATCAGATATCCGACATCGCTTCCTAGCTCTGACATCAGATAGCCGACATCGCTTCCTAGCTCTGACATCAGATAGCCGACATCGGGACTCCAACATCAGGTATCCAATATGGGGGCCTGACAGATTCATGACTCATCAATAACCAAAAAATTTGAATGAAGACATTGTGATGTAAGATCAACAGCAATAAGTCATATACATTATTAAGAAGAACAAAATTAGGAGTCTTATTTGCAATAACATTAGTAGAGAAAGGTGTCCCAAATTTTTGTTTGTTAGTTTGTAAATCCCTATTTTAAAAACCAACGTAAATTTTTGCATCAATAGAAAAAAAACATTTCAATCAAAGAAATTGAAAATAAATTAGAATTTCTCATTTAAAAAGATAATTTTAAACAAATAAATTCTCCCAATGAAACCTTAGCACCAAAAACAAATATGTATGCTTTGAATTTTGGCTCTTTTAACCACTTTATTATTAACCATATTTCCAAAGTTTTGCTAATGTATCACATGTAAAAAGTGGAATGTTTTCGTGATACATCAACATAAAATATTTTAAAATCAAATAATATTCTTCCGTGTCTATGGTAAAAATATAATGAGCCTTCACATCACCCTTGTATCTCCACATCATCCTTGTATCTCCACGTTCACATGAGTGACACTGTCATTTACGGAAAAGACGTGCTTTTCAAATTTCAAAATCAATGTCTTTAAAAACTTTAAATTACCTCAGTATTCTTTGTTGTTCCCGTCAACCACGCAAGTCTGCAACGATTACCCGGTAAACGTATTTAACATGCATGTGTGGTTTGCACGTTTCATAGTGGTACTTTAAGAATTCTAAAAGTAGTTTTAAATTTTTTTACCCCTTCCATTCTAGATGATATTATCAAAAGTAATATTACTAGGGATGTGATTATATGGTTATACCAACTTGAACTTAAATTAATGTACACGCTCAAATTTGCTACTAACAATCCATTATTAATGTTGCAAGATTATGAAATGGGTATGAATTCTTTAAACATTTATAATTATAATGTGGAAGACTTAAGTTACAGGTTAAAATTTAAAATTCTGCCAAAGGCAAACAAATATAAAGTCATATATATTTAATCTTGAACTTTAACACACTAACTAAAATTTCACCAAATCATATATTGATATGAATGCTCTCATTGCAAGTGGACCCATAGATTCATTGTCATCTTTAAATTATGCAAAGGAAAAATATCAAGAATAGCGCCTGTAATTTGAAGTGATGGAAAGGTGTGAATTTCTCAAGTCAAGGTCTTTAATCACGTCCACTTCAAAAGGTTAGACCTTTGCTCATCTACTAACTTTCCTATAACCTGAACCTCATTTAACAAGATAAACATTGGCTTTGAATCTAGAACATTTCTCATTGTAGGGATTAGGTTTGGAATTTGCAATATGTTATGGTGCCACACTTGCTTTGCATTTTCATTAGGATCCCTTTCAACGTTTCTTTGGAGGGTCCTTGATTTGAATGTAATCTCAAATCTATCAAGATCTACTTTAGTTGTTGTCTGTAGGTATTAAATACTGTTCCTGCACATGTACTGTTCCAGTATGACTTTAGTCTTTGCTTCTGCTGCTCTTAAAACGCAAATATTACAACGGTGTGAAAATATTATGTTGACCTCACCTTCAAAACCTTAAATCTTTTACCATCAAAGACGTGTTCAGGGCTGAACCGCTCTTTCTAAATGGAAAAAATGAAAAATCGTCGGTAGTACATGAGCTCATCGCTTAATTTAATTTCGAGAGACAGCGTTGATCGTGGCCAAAAAGTTGCTGAATTTTCTTTCGCCGTTAGTGCGACGAAGCTACCAAGCCAAGGCCAAAGGTAATGTCTGATAAGATTTGCAAGACTTGAAATAGTCAAGTCATCGTCATCATTTCCTTGTTCAGTCGTCGTCATTTCCTTGTCTCATTAAACCAAGATTTTGAATAGTGCAGTCGTCGTCGTCATTTCCTTGTAACCAGGACTTGAATAGTGCAGTCACCGTCATTTCCTTGTCACATTTAACCAGTACTTTGAATACTCCCATCGTCGTCGTCATTGCCTTGTCCAATCTTCGCAATTTCCTTGTCTCATTTAATGAAGACTTTGAATAGTCCAGTAGTCGTCATTTCCTGTGTCTCATTTAACCACGGCCCAGATCCAACTCTTCCTTCTCATTTAACCATGGCACAGATCTCCTCTTTTTTTCTTCCAAAGAAGATTGGACTTTTGGAAAAAAAAATTGTGGACTTTTGGAAAAAAAAATTGTGCACCATTACCTATTTTTATAAAATCGTTAGGCACGGCAAATTTGGTTACAGAATACAGAATAGTCCTTGAGAAAGATAGTATCAAATCCCAGATCCTTGCCGTCGCAATGACTTTGCAGAGAAGGTGTTTGTATTTTATTTTTTTTATCCTTGTTGGAGGTACATCATTATTTCTTTAAATGATGTAATTTTAGTTGATTTGTTTGACATATTACTAGCAACATTAAGTAATTTTCTTAATTCATAGTATCTAATAGATCCTGAGAGGGGAGGGTCTACAGGTTCAATGGACATTGTATAAAATTTCATTTTCAACATCAATAATGCAAATGCTAAAACATTGTTCCAATTCAAGGTAAGAATTACCAATGATCCTTATAACTGGTTTTGCAAATGGACTGATCATAAAATGCATTAGGTTTATTTCAATTGGGTTGGATTTGATTGTTCTCCTCCTCCTTGAGCAGCATTGACTAGAGTTGTGTCATTGATCTTGAGTAATCTCCAACTGCTAGGGGTTAGTGTAGTGGTAAAACTCTGGATTTGAAAGCTCCAAGTCATGGTTTTAATTCCGATGGGCAATACTAAGTTATAAAGTTTTTGAGGTATACTTATACTCCAATTATTCCTCCTTTGTCCCCCATTCCAACTATCAGGTGTGATTTTGCACTCATCTCCAATCTCACACTTCAATAGTTTGTCTAAACCTATCCCTTCACAATCTCACACATTAATAGCATGTCTGGACTTATCCCTTCACATATTGGTCAGCTTAACAAATTGCAATATTTAAATTTGTTGCTACCTCTTGGAAAAATGATTGAAATAGAAGATGTGCTACAATAAAAATTAAAAATTAAAAAAAATTTTAAAAAAAAAAGAGGGAACAAGACTTACATGGTAAAACTCTTCAACCTTCAATGTGAGAAGAAACATCCACAAGGCAAGACAAGGCAATTTTATTTAGGATGAATTGGTGAGTACAAGATTCTCTCTCATTGCAATTCCACATAACAAGCTCACACCATGCTTGTCTTTATAGCACACACACTCTTGATTTTCAAGTGCTTAAATTTAATATTGCCCTATATTACAAGTAAAAGAGAGTACAAGTTACACACATTGAGTTAAACAATAACTCAATTTTATATTTATTATTAGTTCCCAAAAAACATAAAATTGAAATTCCTAAAAACAGAAAGGGAAACATCAATTCTCATAAAGTAGAAAAGGGAAACATAAGAGTGAGACAGAAAAAAACACAAGATAACTTGTTGTCAACTCAACAATCTCTACCTTGACAATAAACATATTTTTCCTTGCTCAAAAATTTTCATCACCTTTCCTACAAGCCTAAGAAGTCCAAGCACTACTTCAACTTCTTTAATAGTACTAACTTTGTTAATATATAATCACAATTTTGACTTTTATGAATTTTTTCAAGCGACGCTCCAACTTCTTCCATAATATGTCCTATCCAATGATATTTAGTGTGAATATGTTTTGTTCTACTATGATGAGTTGGATGCTTGGCAAAATATATAGCACTCTAATTATCACAAACTATTTTGACTTTTTCCTTTTTATGCCCAACTCATCTAATATGTTTTGCAACCAAACAACTTCCTTGTAAGCTTTTGTAGTAGCCATGTCCTTAGCTTCAATGGTAGGTAATGCTACAATAGATTATAATTTTGACATCCAACTAATTTGATCTACTATAAGAGTAAAGATATAACTTGTGGTGGATTTGGTCTTTTCCAAGTCACCTACATAATCAGAATCAACAAAACCCACAATCTCACTGTTATCTTATTATAGGTGATACAATAATTCTTAGTGCCCTTTAAACATCAAAGCATCCATTTCACTGTAATCCAATGATCTTTATCAAGATTAGCTATAAATTTACTAATGGTTCCAACTACAAAAGAAATATTTGGTCTTGTACATACCATCACATACATTAAACTTCCTACTACGTTTGCATAAGGCACATGAGACACATACTACATTTCTTCTTCTGAACTAAGACATAAATTTGAAGAAAGTTTAAAATGAGTAGCAAAAGGGATGCTTACAAGTTTAGTGTCCATCATTTTAAAACACATAAGGATTTTCCGAATATATTTTCCTTGTGAAAACCATAGCTTACCATTTCTTCTATTTTTATATATTTCTATGCCTAAGATTTGATTCATAGATTCTAGATCTTTTATGCAAATGTCCTAGACAACTGAGCCTTTAATTATTTGATTTTAAGTACACTTTAGCTTATAATAAGCATGTTATTAACATATAACACCAAAACTACAAACATGCCATTAGCACTAATTTTAAAATATACACAATGGTCATATTCTTTTCTTTTCCCTTTTTTTTTTGGAAATTATGGCTCAACATGAAAGAATCAAACCTCTTATACCATTGCCTAGACAATTGCTTTGGGCCATACAATCACTTCTTGAGTTTGCAAACCAAATCTTTCATGCCTATTTGAACAAAACGTTCTAGTTATTTCATATATATTTCCTCCTCAAGTAACCATGCAGGAATTCAACTTTTGTTGATTTTTTAGATGTAAAAAAATTCAAAAGAATTATTTATTTTGTAGACTTTTGGCAGCCCAATATATCCGATTATGGGGGCAGCCAAACTAAGAAAAACTAAATTTTTGCTGATTTTGTAGTTGCAATATCTTTGAAATCTAGATGAGTTTTGGGTTGATCCTAGGCTTGTTGGAAAGCTCATTCTGTAATCTATAAGCCTATAAACTTTTAGATAAATTGGAATTTATGTAATGATTCAAATCTATCCCAAAGAAGGGTTCTTGAATAAAATTGTTCAACATCCAAAACAAAAATTAGTAATTTGCACAATAAATATCTCTGTGATCCAAGAGAGTTATAGAGTGAGTAAATACATAATCTAGAGTTTTCTCAACAATCTACCTTCTTGAAAAATTTGGAATTTATTTGAGATGATTTGATGGTTGAAATTTATTTTACAAGAGTGGCCCTAAATGTGATTGTTTAACTTCTTGGATTAATGAATTGCTGAATATGATAAATTGATAATGGATGATGAAAGTTATAGGAATGGAAAACTTTGTAACATAATCTATCTTATTGTTGTAACATCAAATTGCCCCAATTCAATTAATGTCATCTCTTACAAACATGATTTGCCCACATTTTTTTGGCCGAGAGGCCAACACATTTGGCGTGATGGTGGGTGGGAGGGGGATAAAGTTTGTCAACATTGCCACATCGGAACATGGGTTTTCAAACGAAATAGAAACATTCACATATATAAAGTAGCTTTTATATATATACATATGGCTGAGATGATTTTAAATAAGATGAATTTAACCAAGCCCAACTACTAAGAAGGTAACAAGATATCTAAATACAGAATCACTCATCCATCCTCTATTTCTCTACCCCTTTCCCAAGTTAGTTTTACCTTTTCAATGAAGTTTGTTCTATCTTTGTTTGTTCATGGCATTTTTGTGCGTTATTTATGCAAGAGATTTATTTGTCAAAAAACGCAGTATCAAGAAGATTTTTAAGAAGTTTTTTATTTATCTGTTCTACAACTCTATTTTGCTTAAGAGTATAGGCCACCATATTATGTCTTTTAATCCCAACTTTCTTGCAATAATTTTTAAACTCCATAAAGTTGAACTCTCCTCCATTATATCTTCTTAAACATTTAATTGATTTGCTTGTGCTCTTTTCAATCCAAGCTTTAAAAACACCAAAAACATCAAATTTATTTTTTTAACATATAGACCCAAACTTTTTTAAAATAATCATCAATGAAGTTGACAAAATATAAATTACCTACAATTGATACCTTAGGTGACGAACCCATACATCGGAATTTATGTAACTAGTTTAGCTATATATTTATAATGTATATCTATTATTTGGCCGAGAGAATCTTATATATTTTACAAATTAATAGAATCTCAAATTGATCCATTGAGAATTGATATTCATATTGAAAACCAAAATCAAAATGATTGTATGTTATTCAATAATAACTCTTGTGAATAGTTCTATTAATTTGATTCATAGTGTTTTTTTCCATGGCGTGGACTTTACATCGTGTTTTTTTCACGTTTTTTTCCATTGCGTTTTCCTCCATCGTGGGATCTTACATGGTGCATGGCGTGGAGGGTGACAAAATACACTCCCCTTCCCCCCATTGCACGCACCTCTATATCTTTGCTTTTTATGTTTTTCTTCTTTAAATTTATTTCTTGATTGATTTTCAAAAACATAATGTTCACAAAATTTTAAATTCAAGGATTTTAATTTTGAGAGTAAATTAAGCCTCATTGAAATTTGTAATTCTTTTTCACTCATATGTGACCCAAGCGTTGATGCCATAAATAAGAAGAATTTAAATTATCAAAAGAATAGCAAAGTTTCTTTATATAGTACCCTCTAACTTGTAAATATTGTTACCACATTTAGCAATTTTCATCCCTACCAAGGCTCCTTGGATAATTTTTAAAATGCTTTTACCACCCTTAAAACCATAACCTTTCAAAAAATTAATTCGACCGATAAAACCTTACGACCGAAAACAAATTTGTATTTTCTGCATTTTGGCTCTTTTAGCCCATTTATTATGAACCATATTTCCAAAATTTTGATAACATATCACACATAAAGGGTTGAACGTTTTCGTGACACTTCAACGCAAAATATTTTAAGATCAAAGAATTTTCTTCCGTGTCCATGGCAGACGTTCACATAGTGACACGGTCATTTACGGGAAAACGTGCCTTTCAAATTTCAAATCAATGTCTTTAGAAACTTTGAACAATCTTCGGATTCTTTGTTGTTCCGTCAATCACGGCAGGAGGGCAACGATTATCCAGTAAACGTATTTAACACGCCGGCGTGCGTGCTTTGCACGTTTCCGACACTTACGTTAACAACAATCTTATCCTCCTAAAGCTGCTTGGCTTGGCTTTGAAAGGGAGTTGTAGCATCTTATCCTCCCTCTCCGTCTCCGTCAACATCATCAAAGGGAAAGGGACATCATCAAAGGGAAAGGGAAATGGATGTGGTGTGCGGGATACGCCATACTCGCAAGTCTCGCAATTTTCCTACGCAGACGTGACCTGAGCTTATTCGCTCACTTTTGACTGACATGACTGACCAGGAAAGGCAGGCACACAAACGACTTTGCCACTCCCTCTGCCAACCCACCCATTTACTTTGTCTTTATAATGCGGGCCGCCACAGCCACAGCCACAGCCAATTGGGCATGCACACATATCATATCTGACCCAATTTTTCATCTTCGTCATGACGGCCATGGCCACGGTGCAGAGAAGAGTGAATGCAGCAATGATGGTCATGAGTAGAAAGAGTTTGCCTCTACTTTTGCTTCTGCTGCTGCTCACAGTTACCTCTGCATCTTCATCATCCATATCATCGTTAAGCACGGAGCGAAATGCACTGCTAAAATTCAAGGAAGGAATTACAGCTGATCCTTTTAACATGCTTCGCAACTGGACTCACCACAACTTGCATCGACTCTGCGTCAATTGGGATGGCGTGATCTGCAACTTCTCTTCTGCTTTTCATGATAATGCTGCTGCTGCTTCTTCTTCAAGAGGAGCTTCACCTTCCTCTCTGCCCAGAGTGGTATCATTGGACCTGAGCGACTTCCAATTATCAGGTGTGATTTCACCATTTTTATCCAATCTCACATTCCTAGTTTATTTGGATCTCTATTGGAATTCCTTCTCTGGACCTATTCCATCACAAATTGGTGAGCTTAGCAACCTCCAAAGCCTGAATCTTTCAGGGAATTCCTTTTCTGGACCTATTCCATCACAAATTGGTCAGCTTAGCAACCTCCAAAGCCTGAATCTGGAAGAGAATTTCTTCTCTGGACGTATTCCGTCACAAATTGGTCAGCTTAGCAACCTCCAAAGCCTCAATCTGGAAGGGAATTCCTTCTCTGGACCTATTCCATCACAAATTGGTCAGCTTACCAAGTTAAAAATTTTATGGATAGATATGTTGGGCCAGGGCCCCATTCCTGAATAACTCAGAAACTGTTCTTCTCTGCAAGTATTATATATATGTGTAAGTGAGGATCAACCTACATCAATACCATCATGGCTGGGACATCTGTTGCATCTTCAGGATCTATCATTGGAAGTATCAACAAATGTTAGCGGTGCTATCCCCAAGGAGCTTGGCAATCTAACCAAGTTGCAATATCTTTCAATGATTTTCAATGGTGGTAGCAGTTCGATACCTTCTTTCCTTGGAAATCTAACACAACTTGAATCCCTATGGTTGCGGGGAGACTACTTTACAAGTGCAATTCCAAGGGAGCTGGGAAATCTTCAAAGACTCACAAAGTTGTACCTGTCCTCAGATAGGCTAACTGGAAGCATTCCAAGGGAGCTGGGAAATCTTCAAAGACTCACAGACTTGTCCTTGTTCTCAGACAGGCTAACTGGAAGCATTCCAAGGGAGCTGGGAAATCTTCAAAGACTCACAGAGTTGTACCTGTCCTCAGACAGGCTAACTGGAAGCATTCCAAGGGAGCTGGGAAATCTTCAAAGACTCACAGACTTGTCCTTGTCCTCAGACAGGCTAACTGGAAGCATTCCAAGGGAGCTGGGAAATCTTCAAAGACTCACAGTGTTGTACCTGTCCTCAAACAGGCTAACTGGAAGCATTCCAGGGGAGCTGGGAAATCTTCAAAGACTCACAAAGTTGTCCTTGTCCTCAGACAGGCTATTTGGAAGCATTCCAAGGGAGCTGGGAAATCTTCAAAGACTCACATACTTGTCCTTGTCCTCAGACAGGCTAACTGGAAGCATTCCATCAGAATTGAGCAGGCTGAGCCAACTCACCAATTTGTTCTTATATGCAAATTTCATCACTGGCATTGTTCTACCATCCTTGTGCAACCTAAAACAGATAACAGAATTAACATTGGATACTGGCTACCAAGGTGCGGTTCCAATTCCAGATTGCATTGGCTTTATGTCCCGGCTAGTTATATTGAGTGCATACACCAATAAGATCCCAAAGTCTGTAGGGAATCTCACTAATTTGGTTTACCTTACAGTGACGTCACAAAATTTGGAAGGCTTGCCAAAAGAACTTTGTGGGCTAAAACAATTGCAATCATTAAGGGTGATAGATTCAAATGCCAGCGGCTCTATTCCAGGGTGCATAGGTAATATGTCACAACTGAAGTATATAAGTTTAGCAGGAAACCAGCTAAGTGGGCCAATCCCAAAGAGTATAGGAAGACTGGGAAATTTGATTGCTCTAGATGTTTCCCAAAACAGACTTAGTGGCATTATTCCAATTACCATACGCAAATGCAAGCAGTTGCAATATTTGAACCTTGCAAACAACAGCTTACATGGTACCCTTTCTGCAATATTATTTCCTGCTTCCCTAACCATTTTGTCTGCCCACCTGAATAATTTCTCTGGATCTTTGTCAAATTCTTTAGTAAATTGTAAGAAGCTTACTTTTTTAGATCTTAAGAGGAATATGATTAATGGCATTCTCCCAAATTATTTGAGAGAGATGCATAAACTCACAGTGCTGAATTTAGGATATAACATGTTTAGAGGAACCATTCCTCAGTGGTTAGTAGATTTCACAAAGTTGCAAGTGTTGGACCTCTCCAACAATCAATTCCATGGCCATATTCCACCTCAACTTCACATGCTTAAGCAACTTCACCGGTCAGACAATAGCATTGATGGTGAGCCTATTGCCTTTAGTATTTCAGGCGTTGGACTCTTCCGGGAATATGCTATAGAAGATGTGAAAGTGATGCTCACTGAGAAGGGGTTGGAATTTGATGATAGGCTTGTCATATCTGGCAACAATGTCATTGACTTATCCAGCAATAATCTCACAGGTGAGATTCCCTATGACATTGGAGATCTCAAGGCTCTGAGGTTGCTAAATTTATCTTACAACAGCCTAACTGGCCATATACCTTCATCCATTGGAAATTTGCTGATGTTGGAAGCTGTGGATTTAAGATACAATGAATTGTCTGGGAAAATTCCAATGCAGTTGCAGTCCCTGGACTTTTTAAGTATTTTCAATGTTTCGCATACAGGTTGTGTGGAAGAATTCCTATAAGCACACAGTTCTCCACCTTCGATGAAAATTCCTTTGGAGAAAATAAGTGTTTGTGTGGGCTTCCCACTAGCATTCCATGTAGCCATGACAATGAAGCAAACTCAAGAGAAGCCAAGACAAAGACCAAGACCAACAAAGGGTGGTGGGACTGGGTTGAGGAACATTTCTCATTGTGGGGATTAAGTTTGGGATTTGGAATATCTTATGGTGCCACAATTGCTCTGTATTTTCTTTGGGATCCCTTTCAACGTTTCTTTGGAAGGTACCTGATTTGAAGGTAATCCCAAAATCTGTTA
>MNCI01025796.1:49151-79435 GCA_015680685.1 Gnetum montanum
GCCACGTTGCTGTCTCCTGCTGCCGCTGCCGCGTCATCTTTGGCTGCCGTCGCTGCTCCTCTCTGCTGCTGCTGCCGCTGTTTCTCTGTTTCTGCCCTGCCGTGCCGGCCGTTTCTCTGCTGTGCCGCCGAGCCTGCCGTTGTGGTTTTTGCACAACCGCTGCTGCATCACTGTTGCTGCCTCTTGCGTCTGTTTGCCGCCTCCCGTGTCGCTCGCCGCTCCTGCTGCACCGTCCGCTACCGACGCACTACTGTTTCGTTGTTGTTTCTGTCTACCACCGTGCTGCCTCTGTGCTTCCCCTAACTACCACACGCCTCCTGCACAGAACGCAACTGTTCCCGCCGCTGCGCGTCCTTCAGCGCACAGCCTTCTTCTCCCGGTTGCAACACGCAGGCCCTGCCCTGGTGCTATGCCCAGGACGACTTCTGCCTCACACCCTTTGAATATTTAACTTTGAATTATTTATCATTTTGCAAATTATACAAATTATCCTAAGTTTTGATATCAAATTAAATTGAAGTATTTTAAATATTGAATTAAATCTAAGCTTTTATTTTATTTTGTTTAAAATATTATTATTATCGTTTGTCACATTGCCCTTTCCAGCTGAGACTATTCCCGGGTTTCCGTACCCATACGGGAGGCGCCCTAGGCAATAGTCTCCTAAAACGAGTTTTCACAGGTGTTCGCGTGTCCAAAATTTACGCATCAACACTTACCTTAAAGGTAAGGATGTCCCAGTTTTGGATGTTTGTTTTGGAACTTGAAGATCGCTTTAACCTTGTTTAATTATAATATTGTCTCACGTTGAGAAAAATGCATTCGGAGGATCTCACAACGTTTCAAACTATGAGGTTGATTTAACCTTGAAAACTTTTGTATGAACACTAATGATCGTATTTTTTGGCATCCGTTTCTGTTCTTTAAGATTGTCACGGAATACTATATAATTTTTTTTTTCTTGAGAATGGAAGATTAAATCCCATTACCTTGACTTTAAAAACAAATTGGGTTAAGATCATTAAAATATAAACAGTAAGTAGGCACCCTCCTACTTTAAAAATTAATAAGCTATAACTTTATGGGTAAACATCACAAAATTTTATGATTTGTAACTGTGATCATTGTGTCAATGTTGGTTTAGCTGCACTATGAGTGAATGGCTGCTCAACCAAGTTGGAGCTTCCTTATAACAGGTAGACAAGTAGTGTTTTCTAGAATGCACACACTAACAGTGCACTTTTCGAAACCATTTGGGTGGAGACACCCAGCTGTCACACTGTTTTACATCATGGAAATAGTACTATGCAAGAGCATTAGACTCATGATGCCTTTCATTCATTCACAGAATAGACTTTTTAAAACTGAATTCTGTATATTATTAGCAATATAGAAGATGTGAATCTAAGTTAAGCTGAAAAAGCTGTAACTGTTACAGAGAAGCTTTGAAAATGATGTGGCCAGCCTCTTTAATCTAGGGATCTTCAGATGAGCTTGGAATCTTAGCTCATTTGTCATTTTTTATAATTTGTGAGAAATGACATCTCCTCAAGAGAGTCCGTAAATCAGCATAGATTCAAATTCCATCTGCAGATCCCAACAAAGAGAAACTTTGCCTTGAAATGCTATGCCAGTATGCAATGTATTCACGGTTCCTAAAACAATTCGTCACGTTTATAAAAATTTTTTCTAAACCAATTACTTCCTTGATAACTGGCACAACAAACTTAACTCATAATAACATAATAATCATGGTTCATCGTCGTGCTGACCTCGTCTCAACCAAATATGGTCAGCTATTATAAAATCATACTTGCTTTTTATCTTATAATTAAATTAATTTTTCTATCAAAATTGATATGTTTATCTGATCTCCCATTTGACCTTCAAATTCAATTTAAATTTAATTGGTTATACAGCTCAAGCTTCAACTATAAGATGTAAGATGTATAAAGGATGAAAGTCAAATGCTAATAACATTGTTGATAAGAATATAGCTTTATTCGTAAGAGAATGGATGATTTGGTATGTTGCTTTATATTTTATATCTTTAATTAATTCAGGTATACATTTATGTGAAAATATTATGTTGACCTCGAGCTTTACCAGCTTCAAAACCTTGAATCTTTTACCTTCAAAGAAGTGTTCAGGGCTGAACGCTCTTGGTGAAGGAAAAATCGTCATTGGAACATGGGCTTATCCATTAATTTAATATTGATAGACAGCGTTGATCGTGGCGGAAACGTTCTGAATTTCTTTCGCCATTACTGCGATGAAGGTTCCGAACCAATGTCAAAGTAAATGTCTGCTGAGACTTCGAATAGTCAAGTCGTCGTCATTTCCTTGTTTCATTTAACCACGACATTGATCAAGTGCTTGTCTCTTTAAGATTGGACTTCTCGAAAAAAACTGCGCAACATTACCTGTGTTTATAATATCGTTAGGCACGGAAAATTTGGTCACAGAAGTCGGTATCAAATCCCAGAACCTGGCCGTGGCAATTACTGTGCAGAGAACTGTTCCGTAGTTTTTTGTTCTCCTTGTTGGAGTTGCCTGTACATCATTATCTGATGCAATTTTAGTTTATCTGTTTCACATATTACTAGCAACGTTTAGTAATTTTCTAAATTCATAGTATCTAATAGATTCATAAAGGGTCTACCGGCTATGGACATTATATAAAATTTCAATTTGTGTCAATAATGTAAATGCTGAAACACTGTTCCAATTTAAGGTAAAAATTACAAATGATCCTTATAACTTGTTTTGCAAATGGACTGATCACAAAATGCATAGAATCTCTTTGGATTAGGCTGGAGTTTATTAATCTTGTCCTCCTTGAACACCATTGACTAGAGTCATGTTGTTGATCTTGAGCCATTTTCAATTGTTAGGTAAAAGACAATGAAAGTTTAGATAGATGGAAAATTTATTTTCAAATGAAGAATTCCTACGAGAAAACATCTAAGAACAAGAACCAAATATTGGTATAGTAAGTGAGTTTTCCTTATTTGAGGTGAAAATAACCTTATGAAAAATGGAAAGTTGTTGGATGAGATAACATTCCTATAAAAGCATGGAAAACATTGGGAGACACAACAAAGTTACTTGGCTAACACAATTATCTAACAAAATTTTGAAGGATGGAAAAATGTCTAACAATTAAGAGAAAAAGCTTTATTTTTCCTATTTACAAAAATAAAGGAGACGTACAAAATTGTGCAAACTAGATCAAACTAATCGCTACACTATCAAACTATGGGAGAGTCATAGAGCAACATCTCAAACTCGAATCAACAGTGTCAAAAAACCAATTTAAATTTATGCCACTGAGATATATTATAGAGGCCATTTTCTTGATACTACAATTGATGGAGAATTTCAAAAAACATAGAAAAAATCTACATCTAATCTTCATTGACTTTGAAAAAGCATAAAAAAGTGCCTATAACTATTATTTGGCAACCCTTGGGAAGGAAAAACATCCTTGATAAATATATTAAAGTGATTTAAGACATGTATGAAAGAGCTACCACTAAAATGAGAACAGCTTGTAAAACATCTAATTTTTTAATTAGTATAGGTCTACATCAAGGGTCTACACGTAACCCATACTTATTTGCTATTATTATGGATGAATTAACAAAGAAAAGGCAAGATGAAATCTTTTGGCATATGTTATTTGCAAACTGTAACAAACCACTTTTCCTTGAGTTTTTACGTTAATGATTGTAATAGTCTTTCTATGTATTTGTGTGCATGTTTTGTTGACAACTTGTGTGTGTGCTTTGTTTGGACTATGGTGGAAATGGCTAACTAGAATAGTAATAAAGTTGTTTTATATGTATTATGATTAAATGTATGAATACTTTATGCACAAGAAATATGATTTAAAATACTCGGAATGTTTTAAAATAATAATAATAAATAATATATGGGAAAACAAAATATTTTCTATTCTATTTCAATAGAGATGCTAAGAAACAGAGGACAATGCTCTAAGGTGTGCCTTAAGAGCTGAAATAGGTATATTGGAATGCAAGAGAATGCTCATATTGAGGAACTTGACCTATGAATCAAGTTGAAGGAACCTAACCCATGAATCAGGAATATTGTGTGCAAATACTGTTTTATATTTTATATTTTATTTTATTTTATCTAAATGTGATGCATTGCTCTTTTTAGTTTAAAATAGTAGAGTATAAGTACCCTCTCCATGGCTGTAGAAAGGTCACGTGATGACCTTTCAAGGCTCATAACATGATGGGAAAATTCACATCATTGATGACCTGAAAAAGAAGGTGCCTTATTTGATTATGTATGTTAAATTGCCCTTATCATGAATCTATTTTAAAAACTCTTTCATTGCATCTTATGAAAATTCTGAATCATAAAGAGATAGATATTATGCTCGAATGTTTTGTAATTATCAGGAGGAATTGAAACTGAGATCTAGCAAAATCTGAATTCTAAAATATCAAAAATTGTTGATTTAGGAATTGAACCTGCAACTTGTGAATATACATATTTTATTGATTTTTTTTAGTGATCATAAAGAGAATTGAACTCGTGACCCATTGCTAAAAAAAAGAGAGAGAGAAAACTTTTTTTAAAAAAGAAAAGAATACGAACAATCCCAAGAAGTCAGTTACAAAAACCATCCATTATCCCTTATTCCACCTACAAATAGGAAAAGGATGAAAGGGAAAAAAACAAATAGAAGGCAAAAGTAGGTAAGCAGAACAAAAAAAAAAGGATACAGCAACAAAGAGTGTGGCTAGGAAGGGAGAGAAGATTGTCGTTGCTACAAGAGATAGCAAGGAAAAAGAAAACAAGTGCAGCATAGCAATTTAATATTTTGATACTTCGTCCTAGTAAGCAAAATATTTAAGCAAGGAAGTAAAATGATCCATCTCTATTATGTTTGATAATGGTAAGCAAGGGCTAAATTTCTCAAATGTCTTTCTTCTTGCTTGTCTAACCACCTTCACAATGCTTGTATGAAAATATCAAAGTTGTTGTTGTAAGCTTAGATTTTTTAAACCTTTAATACCTTTTTTTGGATATCTCCGTCTATCCTCTGCACTCACACCTAAATAACTTGGATGAGAGTTGTTTCTGTAACGATTCAGAAACACCCATAACAATTTGGGGCATTTTTGGCAAAAGATTGCCAACAGGGACCAAGGATCCTTGACATGAGGATTGGTACCACCAATAGAAAACAAGAGTATCCTTGGGCCCATAGATAATTGTGAATGTTTTAAAATTGTTGAATTCTTGGATTTTGGTTGTAATTTGGTTGATGAACCCTCCCCCTTTGAATGCATAAATCTTGAATATGAATCTTAAATTATATTTTTTTTCCTATACCTTCTCAAGTCTGATTTTGATATCTTTCTATCTTTCTATAAGTTGATAGAGTAGGGGAAAACCTAGGATGTTAATTTATGGTTGAGATTTATTTATTCTTTGATGTTGAACATATGAATTTCCTGATTAAATAATTAATGGTAAAATGGTTACAATAGTTAAATTCAGATAATCTTGTTTTGTGTGATGTTGGAAATTATAAAATATTATTATGTGATTGAACAAATGCAAGATTATTAATTTATTTACTTTTGTTCATTTCTTTGGTTTACAAATGTGTAAATGATCTTAATTAGATATTTTTGTTTAGGTTTAATAAAAAGTTTGAATTTTTTTAATCTCATGAAACATTCACAGATATTTTACTATGGCTATTTCTTTATAAAATTCTCTTAATTTTTAAAATTAATATTGATTGACCTATTTTAGAGCTACATCTAAGCATTGTTGATTTCATTTTAATTTTATAGATTAATGTTGGTTGATTGATAGGTTAAGGTTAGTTGATTGTTGTAGAAAGAAAGCCACCTAGGTATTTTCTTCTTTCAACTAGCTTTCTTTCTAGGGGGCTTCGTGTGCTAGCTCCCTATGAATGGGTATTACATAAATGATATTGTGTTGGTGGATACAACTCAAGAGAATATACTTTTAAAATGGAAAAGTAAAAACATGCTTTAGAATAACAAATCTTCAAAATTAGAAAAAGTAAAACTGAATATATTGAATGCAATTTTAATAATAGCGTAAACAATGGTGAAATAAAAGCTACAATTCAAGACAAGAAGTAGAATCAATTCTCCAATTAAACACTGAAATTGATGAAGATATAAGAATAAAGAATAAGGCAAGATGGTCAAAATAATAACTAAGTCTCCTATCTTATATGGTGTTGAATGTCGGGTAGTACAAAAGCAACATGAACAACAAATTAATTCGACAAAAATGTGAATGCTTCAATAGATGTTGAATGTTACTAGGAAAAATAAACAACATAGTACAAACATAAGAAGAAGGCTTGTGGCTTCTAAATCAAATAAGCTACAAGAACAACTTACATGGTTAGAATAGGTGCAAAAAACACAAACAATGAGCCTATAAACAATGGTTGGTTACTACATCACTAGTCTTGGGAAAGCCAAGAAAAAAGAAGACCACAGAAAACATGAAAAAAAAAACAATCCAAAATTATTTTAAAAAACTACAAATAAACACAGATTTAGCTCTTTATAAAGGCAAATAGTAAAAATAAACACTTTATAAAGGCAAATGGCAAAAAAGAATTCATGTAGACCAATTTTGTTAGGACAAAGCTCTAATGATGCGAAGATTTTTGAGAAAAAAAATTGCTACTACAAAAACTCCATCCGAAAACAACCCTTGCAATCAACAAACTATCGAGAATTTGCCTATAGTGTCCCCTTAATAATTACACCATGTTTCACCAACTCGTAATAGTGTTTAACCCAAAGCCATCAACCACTTAACAAAAAATCTTTTGTTTAGTTTATATTCAACCATTTAAACGGATCCCACCACAGCCAAGGGACCATATACTCCCCCAAAATAGTAGTACACACCAACATGTAACAAGTGACAGAACACCCTCAAATCAACTCGCTTTGCGTGTGTACAAAGATTTTCGAATATTTGTGAATTTTGTAAAACGAGAGAAAAAAAAAAACATTCTTTCAAGACGAGGAGTTTGGCCTCAAGCCCAACCTCATGTCCAATGGTTTCAGAAATCGAACAGACAATTGTGCAAACTGCAAACCAATGAAATTTGATATTTCCCAAAAAAGAAATCGTCCCTTTACAAAACCAATGCAGAAGCCTCTGTTCTGCCTTCTAACAATCAAAATAATCAGAGGGAAATTTTAATAGCAATACACACAACCGCTGTAAGATCATATTCTGTGGCATTGACTATTGCACCGCTTTCCAGCAACGGGGGATTTTAATCCTGTACTAATATATCACCAAAATATAACATAATGCATACATTTCATGCCAGCCCCGGCACCAATCACTGAACTAGAAAAATATGATACAAATACATCACCATCCCAGAACCAACTGATCCACAATGATGATATTGAAGTAAGGAAATATGGGAATAAATTTTATATTTTTACTTTCACAAAATGCCGTTAAGTACCCTCTGGTAGTAGTCATACTGTCTCGTCCTCCACGCATCTAAACTGCTGCTTATAAGAGAGAGAACAAGTGAAACGCATTGCTGCATAGGAAACAGTAAAGTACTAGTTAGCTCTACAATCGATACCCTGGGAGTATATACCACAGGACTTGAAAGCTGAAAAATTCGTCTGTGGGTACCAACGGAACTACCTCTTCTGTCAAGCTCAAGTGAAACCGCTTTCTTAAATTCTGAATTGCTCTTGGTCCACCTTTGAAGCACGGGAAGCCAGAATCCTGAATCCAGAAAAGGGCAAGTGAATTAGACACATTTATATCATCATTATCCTTTCAAAGGAAATAAGGAAATAGTCCAGATTAGTTCACAAGCCAAATGGTGGATTATTCACAAGCCTCAACAAGCAAAAGTCATGTGACAGCACAGGAAATCCCACATAGATTTTTAGCTATCATTACAAACTGACAAAAGAATGAAACGTAAGCCAGCTAACGTGGCTCTGGTGAAAGCATTAGATCCAATTTTGTTAACCCAAAACTGAAATATTTCCTACATCCAAGTGATCATGCCAGGGAAATATTGGACAAGACTCAATTACAGTCACTTCTTTTGAACAATTTCATTGCATCACAGTATAACCCCGTTTGGTTGCACCCTTCCCAACAAACTACTATTCATCAAAAACAATACTGCATAACAAGTTATCTATCCTACTCCAATAAACGTGTTGTAACAGACAGGTAACTAAGAAAAATGCTTTTTATTATATCCCAGCTGCCAGGGAATCAAACCTCCAACTTGTATATTGTAATTCACAAACCCTAACTAACAAGTTTTACATCATGGGAACTCTATGAGAATTATCTGTACTACCATAAGTCAGATACGTTCATCAGTGACCAATGTTACAGATATTGACAATCTCTTCTCAATAAAAATACCCAGCAATAAGTAGTAAAATGTGCCTAATACTATGGTGAAACTACTAATGTCAAAATTCTTCCATTAAGGAGAATTGTACTGATTATGGTAAAACTTGGAACAATGAATCATGGTCTTGAAAATATAAAACTTACCCAGCAAAAACAAGCAACAAGATAACTAAATACCTCTAAAAATTAATATTCAAGAGGACTAATGAATTTGATGTCACCATAATTTTAAGTATGGAAAGCAAGATTATATCGACAGCCAATAGAAACTAACTGTTTTTTAAGAAAGACATGTTATGCGAAGAACTTTTGCTAAAAATATTTCTAAAAGGGACAATCCTAACATCATTATAAACTTTAACAAGTAAGAACGATGAGATGCAACTGCAAGACTACGACAACCAGGATTTTTATTTTTAAAAAAATCAAAACAAAAGGAAACAATTTTAAATATTCCTAACTGGATTAAATTTCCTCCAATCATTTTTGCCATTCTAGACAATTACAATTTTGATAACACAATGCATCTTCCAACCATGGGTTTAGGCTATTCTATCAAACCAGCCACTACTTTAACATACTTCTGTTGGTGAGATTTTCTTTTCTTTTTATGATCATGAAAATGGAATAGAATAAAGTTTCAGAAGTCTCTATTTTAGAAATTCTTTGCTCATCTCAGCATATTTATCTGTTGGATGATTGTTTTAATTATTAATCTTCGCTGAAACAAAAAAATATGTCAGTTGGGCTTCAATCTTTTTACTCAGTGCAAATTTCCACATCATTCATGAAACGGAGACTCAGAAAACTCATATTTTATTGCATACGTAAAGAAGAATCTTTGAATTTATTGTAAGGCCTATCAAACTGATATTTTTTGTGTCAGTATCTTTGACAATAACAGCAAACACATTACTAGGTATCCAAAATGATTTCACCAGTGTCTATAGCTACTATATCCACTAATATACTACAGTCCACCTAACCATAACAGTTTCTCATGTGCATTCCATTCATGTTATTAGCCAACTAAACTATGGATAAACCTCAATAATTAGCTTCTAATACCAGCATAACATGATTAAGTGATGCAATTAACCACTATCAAAACAAAGACTCTAATTATTATTTCACAAAAAGAAAGCCAACTATTCATCTTTACCTGCAACATCTCAACTAACAAGATAATTCGCTCTGCATGTTTTCTACAAGTTAAAAATCCTTGAATGCAAAGAACCTACAAAAGAGGAAGGAAAAATCATTAGCCTGTCTTATTGAATTCAATACAAGTAATGCAACAAAAGACTAAATTTTTAGCGTGTGCTCCTACTTTAAAATAATCAAAGAATTCGCTTGGCCGCCCTTCCGCATCAGAATCCATGACCTATTCAATAATAACAATGAAGATGGTTAAGTAAAAACATTACGGCTCTTTGAGAAATTAGTTGTCAAAAAAATAATTAGCATTTTTCTTCTTAATACATTACCTCTAAAAGTTCTCGTGTCAACTTGAAGGGAGCACTTTCAAAGTTAACACCTCCAGGTGAATTTGATAGCATAAATCCAAAATCAATATGTATTATATGCCCTTGTTCATCAATTAACAAGTTTCCATTGTGCCTATCTTTCACCTAACATAGGCAAGGTTAATAAAGATTAGCACTGCAATGCCAATCCTATTTCATGTAAACAGATGTTGAAACAAGAAAGTGTTGACTTTGAAATTACAAATTAGAGTTCTGCAATAAAGGAGGTGCAGATTGTTGGTAGGCACTCCCAATGGCTTATATTAACATGTAAAGGATTGTGTAAAAGAAATGGCTGAAACTAAATTCTGTGTAATAAATTACTAGGGTTTCATGATCTCCATGCATAAGAAAAATTTCAGTCTCAGTTTCAGTATCAACAAATTTGACATCATACCACCATGAAGACTCTTTGTCCAACTACTTATCAAACTATTAAATTTTCGGTCATTGATTTAAATTTTTGGCTCAGTCAATGACAAAAGAAAATTCCAGTCTAATTTATCAAATATTTGATCTTTTAAACATAAAGAATTCAGCAATTTGGATGTCATATAACACGTCCATTAAGAGCTCACAAACAGAGCTAGACACTGGAATCTGCAGCTTGTCAGACGTACCATCCTATCCAACTGACTACCTCTACCGCTTACAATCCCATATGATTGCATAGCATGGACCATTTATCTTACTTTCTCATGCAATATAATTATAACTCTTGGGCCATAGGTGCATAACAATTAGTTGTATCTATTATCCCAAATTAATACACTAAATAAATAGTAGCTTTTCAGACCAATTCCTTTGTTAACTATGTATTGGCAAAAGAAACAAACAAAAACAAAACAAAACAAAAATCCAACTCCAAGTCATTAATGACTGCACTTTCCTATGTGCATGTAAAAAGAAAAGTAGGCAACAACTTGTTGGTGCAGATGTTTATATAAGTTAATACACATAAAATATGAAATGAGGATAAGATTTCTTCAAACAAGAAGAAAACAATTCTTTGCTTCAAATATACCTGTAGAAGGTAACACAAAATGGAATAACCTGCCATACTTTCCACAAAATTTCTCTGCAAAAACAAGGAAAAGGTGTTATCAGTTGAGATTACTGCGCTCAGAATTATAAGTATAATTCATGCTTTTATTCTTCACATGTTTCTAAACACAGCTCTTTCAGCTAGAGGTTCTCAAAATAAAAATATCTAGGTCTGCATCCCATGAACTAAAAGTCCATTAATATTTTGTGAATTGGCATGTTTACATAAACCAGCTGAATATGGTTTAAAAATTGTGTACATATGCCAGACCATGAATTCATGTCAATGTTGCAAGACCCGGTACAGTAGATTCAAACTATGACTTATAATCAGGTACCATATCCATTAGAACCTATTGTCAAAAACAGAGCTTTGCTATGTGTCCCAATGGTGAACAATGAAATACACAAACTATGGTTACCAACAAATTCTTGTGTTACGGAGATATTTCATTTAATAGTTGACAAGCTGATAACACTTAAAATGACTCATAAATAACTTCTAAATTAAAAAAAAAAAGGAGCCAAAGCTACTGAAAATCTCAAATCCTATCCATTTGAAGCCTTTCTTTCAGCCATTCAGATATCCTCTACACCTGCTACTCAAGTTTACCGTTTATGATTTATCCAATGCTAAATGCAAGAACACATTGGTCTTCCAGTGTAAATTACATGAAAACAATTAGTGCGACCTGAGCAAGCTTGAAAGCTGGAGAGTTATCCTCGTATTTCTCTTGGAAGAACTCCCTTAAGCTTGTAATGTGAGGAAGCCTACTTTTGATGGCATGCAATGATGCCTGCAAAGAACATTGAGTTCAGCCTAAATAACCCTAATACTTCTACACACACTCGCACAATATACAAACAACTATTACCGTGTCTGGAATGGTCTCAATTAATGCAGTATATGAAGAGGTTACAAGAACTTCGTATGGCCGTAGCCAAAGAGGTAGGCCTGCTTCTTGAAATATATCTGCATGAGAAGAAATAATATTAGTAAGTAAACCCTCACAGCAGTCATTTCTCCTACATTAAACATAAAGGCTAGCATCACAAACTACTTTAAGCATTCATACGTTGGATCAAGTTTTCTTGGCATTCATATATAAGGTATTCCTTCATTTTTTCTAAATTCTCTAAACATCTTGAAATGACTAAAAAAAGTCATTTATCAAACTCCAGGTTCTGGAAGACCGATTTAACTTTAAAAAGGCAGTAAAATACACAACCACAAAGTTGCATTTACATTGTTCAATAGCAATTGTTTCTGGGTTTCAGCTTACAATGATATTTAAAAAAAAAAAGACAAATGTTAAAGTTTCTAAACAACTGAACGTTAAATTGTTAGGAAAAATCATCCTTGACAAACCTGTAATCTGATTTAACGAATAAACTCCAATTTTGATCACAGATAAAGTAAATAAGCAAGAAACAAAGGGAAAAAAACCATCAACCAGAAAAATCGTATTCAACGCAACGAGAAAACCAAACACCCAAAACATTGAAACAACAGCTTTTTATTACATTAAAATGACATCTTTACCATAGAAATGAGAAATAAGCTGCAACGCAAGGTGCTCCTGCCTGCAATCATCACCACTTTTCACTATGACCTGAAAAAATAAAACCAGGGGATTGAAATCAATGCAGCTACTAACACATAGATGCATGTTAACCAACCAAACTATTAAATATATCATGTAAATAAAATTTAATAAATAGCAAATACTCACAAAATCCAATGTTAGAACTACATTTCTTAGTTAAGGCTGAAATTTAAACCCATTAAGAAAGAAAAAACACATGTAAATGACACAGAACGTTTGTGTTATGAACTAGCTCCATTTGCAAGAGGAACACAATATATAAGATAATACAGTGAAAGGATTCAAAAAATAGTGGTACAAGAATTAGATATATAGCTCAACTCCACCATTGCATCAGGTTAGCATCAGGTTCACAGTCAACTAAAAAACAACTGCCCTGTCTTATGGATGAGTTTTTTTCTGCACATTCCTTATGCCAGGGTGTTCTTCATATGCAACATGGAGCAGCGGAAGGGCCCAGTTGCTATGAAAAATGCAAAGGGCTTGTTAGGATGTTCGTTTATAGCAACATGCAACAAAAATGTCCATTTGTTGTCATATATGCAAGGGTTCCCAAATCATCATGGGAGGGTATGGTTAAAAAAGCTAGTCCAACATAGGACTTAACCATACCCCAGGAAGGGTATGGTTAAGATGGCTATGTGGAATATAGGCTTATTGACCAGGAAGACTAACGAAATTATGGATTTGATGAAGACGAAAAGAGTCAACATAGCTTGCCTATAGGAAGCTAAGTAGATGCGAGAGAAAGCAAAGAAAATTCGTAAAGGATTTAAGTTCTTGTATTATGAAGGAAAAACAACTTCAGAAATTGAGTAGGAATAGTAGTTGATCAACAGATGAAGGATAAAGTGATAGAAGTTACTCAAAGATGTGATAGGATCATTAGCATTAAGTTTGTCCAGGGAAAAGAAGTTTTTAATACCTTGGGTGTTATTGAACCTCAAGTTGCTTTGAATAATCATGTTAAGAGGACCTTTTAAAATTCTTTAAATGGGCTTGTGCCACAAATACTAAAGCATGAAGGCATTCATTTTGGAGAAGATTTCAACGAACATACAAATGCAAGAAAAGTTGGTTATGAGAGGGTTCGTGAAGGGCACGACGTCGAAGAGAGAATGAGATGGAGGAGTCTATACGCAAGTTTGCTCAGGCTTATGATTTGCAATAGCTAATAACTATATTAACAAAAGGGCTAAACACTTAGTGACTTTCAAGAGTAGAAGCAACTCATCTCAAATAGGCTACACCATAGCAAAGAATAAGATTGGAGAACTTGTAAGGATTGCAAAATCATTCTAGGAGAAAGCCTTACAACCAAACATAGACTTTCGATGCCAACTTTGGCTGTCAAGAATTGTACTAACAGAAACTTTAAAAATATTTATATATATTGTATAAAATGGTGAAATCTAGGAGAAGAAAAGGTGTCAAAATTTAAGGATAAATTACAAACAAAAGTGCCTTGGGATTTGAACTCAAATGCAAATGATAGCTGAAGTAAACTGAAAAGTTGTATCTAAAAAATAGGGAAGGGTACGCTTAGGGCTTCAAAAGGGCACCTAATGGTACAAAGAGGAAGTGCAACAAAAAATTCAATATAAGAAGTGTTTTAGGTAGTGGCAGTAGATGAATAGACAAGATGACTTTGAAAGCTACAAAAAAGCAAAGAACATGGTAAAGAACACAGTGAACAAATCTAAACTTAACAATTTCAATACCTTTTATGAGATGCTAGGAACCAAGGAGGGTAAGAAAACGATTTACAAACTGGCCAAGACTTGAAACATGAGTGCAAAGACGTTGATTATATCATATGCATCAAATAAGATGACAAAAGAATTTTGTTTTTAGACAAGTAAATTTTGGAGCAGGGGAGGGTCCATTTTCAAGGGCTTGTTAACAAAGAATTTCCTAAAGATGATATGCGTAGGTGCAAATGCAGATACAGGCCCCAATCTCTCTACTGCAGTTTGTCATCAATCCAAGTTGAGTTTGACCAAAACAAATGCAGGCAAGATCACATAGCACTCCAAAACAAAGGATAATAATTCACGAACTGTTAAAGGGAAAGATTATCGGGTTTCTAAAAATGTTAAAAAGCATATATACTTCTGTTAACGAAATATAACAAATAAATCTAAATTGTCTATAATCACTTGGAATCTCTCAAAATCGCTCGGAATCATAATCTAGAATCACTTGAAATTGCCTGGAATTAGTGTTGCACTAGATCAAGATCCTTGATCATGGGACTCAAGATTCCAGTCCGCATTTCATAAGTATGCTTTCAAACATTCTGAACATCCTTTTTCTTTCCATTGTTGCTATTTTATAGCACTCTATCACTTAGGGGTGTAAATGGATACCCGATTACCTAATTATCCAATTATTGTATATCTGAATCCTAATTTTGGGTCTGATTTGTATTCGGGTCCATGTTTGGATCCAATAATTATTTCTGGAACAGGGTCCACAAATGAGCCAATAACTGAATCTGTGTCAGGATAAACAATGGAAATTATCCAAACCCAAACCAATGCATTTACTCGTCATCCAATAAAGTAACTAAAACTCTATAACAAATTGAAAGTGGTCTAGCTAAAATTCTCATATTACCAGTATCCATGGACAGCAGACCCTCAGCATGCCTGTAAAGAAGCAACACAGACATCCCACCACAAGTCTGGATAGAGTAAATAGATAACCGAAACTGAAACTGAAACTGAAATTTTTACTTACATCCACTGAGACCCACTGGATCCATCGCACCAGTTTCAGAATTACTTTTATGGATACTTTTTTTTTTAATTTATTACTCAGTGCTACCTAGTAGATATCAACACACTAAATGTTTACTTTTCCTTGAACCAACATGTTAAGCCCCTGTTCCTGGAACCAACAGTTGCTAGCTTATTAGACAATGATTGGCTTGTAGACTTTGAAATTCAACGAGGCAAGTTTAGAAGGCAACGGCTACACAAGTGTTGCAAAAAGTTAGAATTTCAATTTATTGTGAAGTTATTAGAACCTAAAACATGAAGCAGTAGTGGCTGTCCGCACACTAAGGAGACATTTGCTAGCCTATTAGACGATGATCAGGTTACAGACCTTGAAATTCAAATGGACAAATTTAGAAAGTAATGGCTCAGGTGTTTCAGGAACAAAGCTTCTCAAATTAGTGTGACGTTGTTAGACCCTAAAACATGAAGCAGTAATGCCCTATCCTTTAATTTCATTCAGTACTGGTGCTGGAATTACAAACCCTTACAAGTGATCTATTTAGGATACACAAATGAAAGCATTGAAATCTTTATTGAATTGTGTGGCAATCTGTGCATGGAAGCCCTAACTTGCTGCAAGACTGTTTATATAGATTTAAAGAGACTATCACAACATAATAATTAAGAAATAAGAAACCTTCAATGAGAGTCTAGATTATCAAATCCTAGTTAAGAAAAAGTTATGAAGGCATTAGTCTCCCTTCACAAATAACATAGTTCAAATTCTTACCACCTGTAACCCATGCTTTTTAGTAGAAAGTATGGAGGCAGCATACTTGGCTTGATCGGTTGTCCTTTGTAAGACACAGGTTAGGCAAGTGTAGACTATAAGCATCATCTGGAATTCATGGAATGATATGTTATACACTTGAAATTATACAACAGAAGGTAGTCCTTCAGGGAAACTTCCTATACAGTACCTCAGTTATGGTTGCAACCACAAAAACCATAACAGAACATTACATTAAAATACTAATACCAACAAAGAATCCTATTGGTGCTATGGCTTAATGCACACAATGGTACGAATAGAAAAAAGCAACACCATTTTGTCCACTTCCATCCAATTTTGCACGCAAAGCAACCCCTATTCAGTTTCCATCAAAATGACTTGCAATAAAGTACTTTAGTTAACTGTTCAGCATTTGCATGATGCCAATAATAAACTGATGGATCAAACATCTTGGTAGAAATAAAACGTGTCAATCTTTAATGCAGGAAGAAAATCTGCTCTTAGACTAGATGGATGAACCAACATAATCTTTCAACATTACTTGTAAATCCTTGGTTAGAAAATTTGCCGTTCTCTCATTAAAACACTTGCAAAAGCCTATTTCCCAAACTTCCACAATCCTACCTTCCAAGACTTTCCTCCCATAAAACAGGACATTAGCTTGACAACTGATTTCCAGTCAAAGAACTATAATGCCATAATTAGTTCAGCTCCATCATCCTTGTGAATCAACTTCTACATTCTTAACAAGATAGTTAACCCAAACCAATTCGGTTTTGTTAAGCATGGGAATATTATGAGCAGTAAAATCGCAATTAATCAATTCCTCTCACTAAGGCTGAAAATCCAAGAATGAAATGATTATACCAAACATTAACCTGACCAAGCTCTACAAAACCTAACTCTGAGGCCTACATGCAGCCCTTATAAAAGCACGTGTGGAGTTGATTATTGAACCTAAAAACTATACACAATACGCTCTAACCATTCTGTCAAAGTTCGCTACTTCCATAATTTCACAAGACTCAAGCTCAACTGGAAAAGGTTTACGCTCAATCACATCTATCATAGCCTAACCATGCAAATTAGCCTCCTTCCTTCTTACTTATCAAGCCATGCCTCCAGTTATAAAATGTCAAAAATGCAACTCAAAGCACAGTTTGATCAATAATATCAAGAAGAAGCTTGCTTCCTCAAAAGGCCTTCTCTTAACCACTAGAGAGTTCTTTGTAAATGTTGTACTTATACAACCTTTGTATATACCAAGCTTCCCCTGCCATTCACCAGGGTATTCGTGACCAAGCTCATACAATTCTTTGAGACTTCTTTTGAAATGAAAATTGTAAGCTCATCTTATCCCCATCTTCATACTACAACCAAGATAGCTTGGTAGCCTTTGGATTAGAATAAATTTAAGCCGAACCAAGCAAAGCCGAGCACAGAGCATATTGACAATAAAGCATCGAAAGAGGAACATTCCCTTGCCTTGATGACCAGTGTTGGCAGTACTCCCAAACTTCTGAGAACTCTTGCAGGATAGGTTGGCTGCACTCTTGAAATGTATGATTCATCAAAGGACTATGAAGAATAGGATAACGTGTATACTGCACAGAAAATGTTTTTCCCAAGCAAGTAATACCCAAAAATATATATTCCAATACAATCAATTTTTTTATTCGGTAACCTGAAATTTAGTTTGAAACAGAGTTTTAAAAATACAATTATTCCTTACACAGGACTTGTTGCGTTCATGTCAAACAACAGATTTATGCTCTTATGACTACAGTAATAATACGGGCTATCGCTGAAAACTCACTTTCAAGGAATTCATAACAATAAAACAGTCAGGATAACATACAACAATAGATAAACATGTCAGAGGAATAAAAGCACACAATAAAGAAATTACTCAAAATGTTGATAGAAGACCTGTAAAAGGTAAGCCTTTCACTTAATTCATAAAAAAACTTATCAAACAGAAATAAATTTTAATTTAAAATTGATATTTTCACTTACAGAACGCAGATCCCACCCAGGTAATTTTCCATAGACAGAGGCCCTCCTGATCCGTTCCTTTTTGACCTCCCATAGTTCTCCTGCCAATGCATCAGTTGCCTTTGGTTGGCCTTCGTTACCTTTCTGTATGACAGAGATGAAGAAATAATCAAATCATAATATCTTGTAATCAACTACTGATGTTTAAAAAAATACATCCAGAGGAAGGATCGTCAATAATGGATGCTGAAAAATAAAAATCCTAAATGCACACTAAATTTCAATCATTAACTACCTCAGATTCAGAATTTGAGGACTTGCAATCACTCTTAGCAACAGGTAGTCCCAATGGGGCCTCCCCCTTTGCAGCAGCAGCCTGAAATGGTAAAAGTACAGACAAAAATACTTGTTGATATTGTGAACGCAAATAAACAACATGACTGACTAGACATATACATGTTAAATTCAAACCACTGTAAACGTGAAGCATACAACTTTCAAAAAAATCCAATAACAAAAACATATTCTAAAATGATTAATAATCAACAAATTAATGTCATAATTTGATAAATGCTATAGATTAACTCTTCACAATACATCAATATTCAATAAATCAATAAGCTTCATTCTTGTACCAAAAAAACAAAAACAAAAAACTATTTAAAGGTAACGTAAGTTGCTGAAAGTGGAATTGCGTATTTCAATTTTGCAGGGTCCTCACTAATAGGACACTAGATTTGAACTCAAGGCCACCAGCAATGTGCATAGCAATGATAATTCATGGAATTATCAGAAACTCTGTTGATAAAACTAGGACAAAGTTAAACTATGCAGGACCATTTCTCCTATTCAACACAATTCTTCTAGTTTAATAAAAAACAATTGAATTCAATTCTGCTGTATCGGTTTTGCTTGCCCTAGGGACTAGTTATCATGAAAAATTTACTGTACATACAATAATTTACTTCCAATGGTGGCTAACTTAACTTGTATATCAACTAAATCTAATTAAAGAAAGCAACTGTTATTATTCCTCTTTTCATTTGACAAGCACTTCACAATGTGGAAAAATGTAAGAATGAAATAAAAAAATGTTCATTTTTCTTTACTCAAATTATGAGCTTAACACTGGAGACATTTTTCACTCAAGACGAATATACCTGTGTAACAATTTGACATTTCCTCTCACGATTTTGAAACAATTATATTTCCACAGATTTATAGTTGTGACAGCAGAACATATAAGATTATAAAAAGTAAATTTTTTCCCAAATTGCACTTACAGGCCCACCTTTACTTCAGCCATAGCAATTGTACTTGGAACTCGCCGATGCTCCTTTTTTCTCTCTGGTTCTTCTTCCTCCACATCTTCCATATTAACTCCAGGTATTGCAGACAGTGTTAAATGCACCAAGTTGTGATTTGAATGCTGCTCATTGCTCCCATATTCAAATGCTTTTCCTGAATTTTTGTGTGATAGTTCATTCTCAATTTCTGAATTCTGCTTTTGAACAGAAAGACTAACATGAACAAATTTGACCTTTGCCTCCCACAATTGTGACATGGCTTGATCAATGGCCTGGGAAGCAGATCTTAACATCTGATCAGTGCTACTGTTTTGTGGATCATGTTGATTCCACAATGGAAAGGCCCATGGAGGTGGTCGATGAAGCTGGACATCTCCATTGGCTAATGGAATTCCTCCTCGAGAAAGCTTGTGCAGAGTGCTCTCCTTGTTTTCTGTATTTGAACTAAAAGTAAAATTCATAGCATTTTAAATCAGCCCATTTTCATAGAAATTGAATAAACAAAAAACATAATTTAATAAAAAACTTCACTCAAAAAAATAGGAGGCAAGTGTTGATAACATTCTAAAACTTGCTCACAGCAGGCAAAGGAACGTTGCTTTTTGCAGATGTGCAATTTGAACTTTGTTTGTTTTCAAGATAACTACCTCTGGTTTTCTGCTTTTAGAACCTCAACACAAATAAGGTAGGGTGCTTTTTCCCTCGAATTCAACAAAACAGCTTCATCTTCTGGGATATGTACTACTCGATAGAGGCCTTTTCCCATAGGAAAACAAACACCTACAATAAAAGACCATGCAAATAGAATTATGTCAAAGGAACTTTTAAAGAGATGTAACTAGAGCAATAATATAGCATTTGCATTGTTACAATTGCCTAGAACATTCATGGCAACTGCACTTTCCAACCACTGATTCTGACCATCATTCTACTACTGCATTAATTCAATGCAATGAATTCATAATAGTAATTTCTATCGAAAATTATAAATTGGCTAAATAAAGCCATTTGTGGATCCAACACAAAGCAAGAAGCCCAATAGTTGATAGCAACCTATATAAAGCATGAAAGCAAGGCAGTCAAATAAACTAGACACATAGAGGGTCATGCTTCTTGATTGTCCCTATATGAACTGGAATAGTCATTGTCTGCTGATTATAGACTTTGACAATATTGCTTTCCACCTCATCCAAAGGATGAAACCAAATTTTCAAAATCAAAATGGTTTATCAAGTTTAAACAGTGGTGAAACATAAACATTTGCATATGCATTCACATGCCCTAAAGCTAGTTCCTGGAATTGCAAGTCAATAATGGTTATGGATGCACTGAGCCTTCTTGTATTGGGTCTGTAACTTGATAGTCAATCAATCGGAGCAAATATAGCTTTGTGTAAACTCTTTTTATTTGCTTCTTTGTTTTCTTGCCAATGATAGGTAGTTCAAGTGGTTGCCTCATTATCTAACAAGGATTTCCATACAAGAAGTTACCAATTCGAGTTACACTTGAGGCATTGCTATATACCTCTTTAATTCTTCTAGTAAATCCTGCTGACTATTATGTCTTGGGGTGCACTGACTATATGTCTTGGGGTGCACTTACAGTCAAACCCAAAAAAAACCAATATTTTACCATACAAAAAATGTGCACCAAAAAATTAAAATTTAATAAAAATATCATACATTCAGCACATCTCATAGTAGGCATTAACACTTAATGTCAGCAAATACATGATAGTATGTCCCATACCTCCACTGTTCTGAGAAGCCGTTAACTGACTATTGATCTCCATCAATGACTGCTTGCATAAAAACCGTATGAATAGTAGTGTCCAAATCTTTGAAGGGTAATAACTCTTAAATCAAAAACTAATGCTATAAGATTGCACAGATAGTACAAGTGAGAAATATCCAGAATATACCTCATACAATGCTTTTCTGCGTTCTTCTATAGGGTAAACATCCAACAAACCATAAGACGTATCACATAGTTGTTGAACAAAATCTAGTGATACATGATAGGTTCCTTTGCGAATTTTGGAAGGCATATTATTTGGCAAAGGAGGTTTAGTTGCTGATCTATCACTCCGTTGCCTTGGGGATCCTGGACGCTTCTGAAACACAGATAGATGTGTATGAGAACAGCATATAATAAGTATTAGAACAAATCCTTTCAGCAGTCTCCAGAATTCACATTTAAATAACATAAGAAATTTTCATACAAGACAACTAATAAAGTAAAAGAATTGCATTCCTTAGCTTATTTTAACATTGAAAACAAAGGAAAAATGCAAATTTCAGGTAAAAATCTCCTTTACTGCAATGGGAAATATCGAGTCACATATGCATTTGTAGAATTTCTTTTCCAATCCCGCAATGCATATCATTGGAAGAGAGTTTACGTGTGAATATTACAGGCCAAACAAAATTCTGTGAACCACACATCTAAACTTGAAAACATGTATCAGAAAAAATCCTCTTGCTAACAACAAAACTAACATTTCTTGAAACAACCTTTATAGGATCCCAGCTTCTAATTATCAATCTGTCTATTGCAGATATGATGGAAGCATAAAAAAGTCTAAGTTACAACAGAGCAAAGTAAGTTAAACTTTACTAGACATTTTAAAACACCTTGTTCCCTTTAAGGGAACAGCATAAAGCTTTGACTATACTAAATTTGTAAAACTTGAAATTTACACTTAAATCTATGATGCCAACTATGCATTCAAACGAAGCAATGAATGTTAAAAATTAAGCTAACCTCTCGAATGCGTTTCAGGCTAAATAACTGAGACTCTTCAACAGATCTATCGCGGTCTCCAAATAACCTCTTGAAAAAGCTCTCAGTGCCAGGGCTGCTTTCGGATGTACTCAAGAATGCATTTTCGTTGGGATTTGACAAGGGTCTCTCCTCCTCTGGATGCACTCTAAATAGCCTCCTGAAGGGGAAAAAATCAACAGTAGAAGAATCATCTTCTTCACAACTAGCATGCCCCTTGTCATCATCATCCTGCCCATGCCCATCCTTTTTATCACGATCCTCGTTCTTATCTTTAAAGAAGCGACGAAAGAACCCTTCTTTCTCATCCTCCTCCACTGATTTACCAACGCTCTTATCCTCTTCCTCTGGACCCTGCCCTTGCCCCTGCACGCTTCCTTCTCTCTTGTCACGATGATCATCGTTCTTCTCCTTGAAAAAACGTCGGAAGAAACCATCCTTCTCATCTTCCTCTAGTGATTTACCAACGCTCTTATCATCTTCCTCTGGACCCTGCCCTTGCCCCTGCACACTTCCTTCTCTCTTATCACGATGATCATCGCTCTTCTCCTTAAAGAAACGTCTGAAAAAACCATCCTTCTCATCCTCCTCTACTGATTTGCCAATGCTCTTATCCTCTTCATCCGGACCCTGCCCTTGCCCCTGCACACTTCCTTCTCTTTTGTCACGATGATCATCGCTCTTCTCCTTGAACAAACGTCGAAAGAAACCATCCTTCTCATCATCCTCTCCTAACTTGCCTACACTTTTATCCTCTCCTGATTTGCTTGCACTCTTGTCCTCACGGAACAGACGCTTCAAGAATCCATCAGAATTCAACTCCTTATCCTCATCATCTTTAGAATCCCTCAAAAGCCTGCGGAAGAAATTTTCCTGCTCTGAATCTCTACCCTTTTCATCCTTGTCTCTGTCCTTGTCCTTGCCCTCTTCATCCTCCTTATCCATAAGTTTCCGAAACGCGTCCCTAACTTTAGGCCCTGGCATGAGCTTCTTGAGTACCTTGAGCGACGAATCCGAATCTCCGGAAGGCGAACCTTTGATTTGTTCCTTGTCATCCTTACCATTGGCATTGGTAGCAGACGCATTCGCAAGAGCTGCCGGTGTAGGCAAGGGCGACGGCGTTGGTGAGGAAATTGTCTTTTCACTCTTTTGCAATTGCGGAGGCGAGGACGCTAGCGATAGAAGCCGTTGCTTGGATGATAAGAGTCTATTCAAAACCTTGTTTTTGCTACCTGGACTTGATGCTGAGTTACTTCTGATCAAAGGCGGCCACTCGCCCATGAGAGTAGCTGCAATCTGACACTTCTCCTGAATCCTACTAATCCCCTCATTATCCTCGTTATCCTCGGCCTCGGCCATCAGAAACCAGTGAACCTTCAAAGCAATCCTCAGCGACTTGCAGCACATATCGACGACGAATCTATCAAGCGAAAGGCTGGGCTTGTGCACCAGCATGTAGCAAATCTGGAACAAATAGCTTTCAATCCCCGAGTGCGGGAGCGCATACATCCTATTGCACAGGTAATCCCTGACTCCCGAATGCTCGCTCTTGTACAAGTAGCTAATGGCAATCCACTCGCAGAAGAACGCCGAATCGAAGAACCGCATGAGCCAGCCATTGTCGCCGGTAATGCTGTTAGGGTTCTTTTTCGTCACATCCTTGGGAATCACCCCGTCCTCCTCAAACTCTGCTATTCCGCGCGCCAAGCCCAAAAGCCGAGCCATAACGGCAAACCGAACAACAAAACCTGTCTCCCGACTCAAAATCCCCTCGCCATTTCCATCAAAATTCCGTATTCGCAAACCCTACCGAAGCCGGACTCGAAATCCGACCTGCGAAACAAGCTTGGACGATGAATGAATAAATCCTGCAAATGCCTCGATCGAGCAGTCGCAGCAGCGGCTGGATACTCAAACAAACAAAGCTGCGGAGTTCGCGTTTGCGTCGGCGACGATGATGATAAAACGTTAAGAGGACAAACCTGCTATTGCCGAGAACGGAGACCGCAAGAATCGGAAGTTAGAAAATCATGCAACACATTCGAGACCGACGGACGAAGATGCATAAGAAAAAAGATGGATCCATGAAAAAACAAAAGCAAGGGAACTGCGTATATGCGGAAACGTACAGAAACAGAAACAAGGCAAAATGCAAAATTGTTGAATCACCAGCAACAAACAGGATGCAGATGGAGATGCAGGTGGAACAAGGAAGTGAAACGCAGAGGGTTTGTTTTGTTGTTTTGTCGCCCCTACTTCCTCCTCCTCCTCCGCAAAGGCTACGCTGTTTTTGCTTAAATTTGCAGGCAAGCGCAGGCGGACATTTGTAAATTTGGATTTTAGTTGATCTGTCGCCCTTTTCTTTGTTTTTCTTCTTCGCTTGCACTAATCGTTATTATTTATCTCGACTACTTGATAAGCGGCAAATCAAAACTCTGGTTTTCGCTTGCGCTCTTCCTCTCTCCACCTGAGAAAACAGACCAGTAACATGTATCTGCTTTTGTTTATTTGTTTGCTCTTATTTCGGAAATAGTCATTCGCCTTTTTTTTTTTAATTCTTTTACAAAATGATTTCTTTTGGCCTTTTTTAATTCATGTTTATGATGCGTTGGAAGTTGAAAATTTGACATAGCGATACGTACTGCTACGCCACGATGACTGTTTTCTTGGTTGGCATGTTTTTGAAGATCCGTTGCTGTCCCCTGCCTTGTATTAATAATCATGTGTAGTTGGTCTAGGTCAAAGAGTGCTTTTCATGAAAAAAAACAAAGTGGAAAAAAAACGGATATAAAGCATAGGTTGGGCTGTTTAGTTGATCCCGGTAGGGTCGATTTTTCAACCGTGCATTATAAAAATTGATCATCTTTCAAAATCCTTCTATTCACCATGAACGATACGTTTAAGTTCCAAAATCTATATTTATTAGTGGAGAACACACTTTTCCAACGGACAAAAGGACTAAGCCTATATGTTTGGGGTATATATTATAACATAGTTTTAGGTTCTAATGGCCCATATTTTGTGGGCAAGACATGATTTAGTTGGTTAGAATATACAACTTGTGGTTTGCAAGTCACAAGTTCAATTTTGATAGGTATGTTGATCTAACACACCATTATGTGATGCTTATGTTTTGCTTAAGTGTTACAAAAGTTTCATGTTGGCTATATGTCCAAGCTCTACATATAGTCATCTAGTTCCAATTCTAACATCCTCACCACTCCAACAACCTGAAGTTATGTGAGCTCACGTACCTTTGTACTCACATGTACTTGGTTCAAAGCCCAATACCAACATCCCCTTTGCATTTGCTATATAGTTGCTATGTGTAAACCAATGAAAGGTAGCTCAATTGGTTATGTGTAAACCAAAGACAAGTAGCTCAATTGGTTATCTTGTACTTGTTTGACAAGTATCATGTATGCAAAAAGTTAGAATTTCAATTTATGCTTGAGACACCTTCATGTTATACTTATGTGTAAACCAAAGATAGGTAGCTCAACTAGTTATCTTGTACTTGTTTGACAAGTATCATGTATGCAAAAAGTTAGAATTTCAATTTATGCTTGAGACACCTTCATGTTGTACTTATGTGTAAACCAAAGTTATCTTGTACTTGTTTGACAAATATCATGTATGCCAAAAGTTAGAATTTCAATTTATGCTTGAGACATCTTCATGTTATACGTAAGTTCTATCAAAGTACCATGTTGATTATCTATCCTATGGAAGTTTGACAAGTATCATGTTATATTGTGTTTAACCATGTAGGCAACACAAACATTTTGTATAACCTAAGTTAAACATAACGGTATCTCAGCATATCCCATGAGATCAAACTTATGACTTACATAACCATAAACCATGTGCTTTAAACAAATGATCGATGGCTTAATGAGATAAACTTGTCCTTATTTGACAAGTGCAATATTAACTCAAATATCAAAACTAATGCTCACAAGTCAACTACAATTGATGGTATAGGTTTTTGACATAAGGTGAACATAGGCTATTGGCTAGTTGGTTAGCTCTGGTTATGTGTAAACCAAAGACAGGTAGCTCAATTGGTTATCTTGTACTTGTTTGACAAGTATCATGTATGCAAAAAGTTATAATTTCAATTTATGCTTGAGACACCTTCATCTTATACTTAAGTTCTATAAGAGTACCATGTTGATTATCTATCCTATGGAAGTTTGACAAGTATCATGTTATATTGTGTTTAACCATATCCCATGAGATCAAACTTATGACTTACATAACCACAAACGACGTGCTTTAAACAAATGATCAATGGCTCAACGAGGTAAGCTTGTCCTTATTTGACAAGTGCAATATTAACTCAAATATCAAAACTAATGCTTACAAGTCAACTACAATTGATGGTATAGGTTTTTGACATAAGGTGAACATAGGCTATTGGCTAGTTGGTTAGCTCTGGTTATGTGTAAACCAAAGACAGGTAGCTCAATTGGTTATCTTGTACTTGTTTGACAAGTATCATGTATGCAAAAAGTTAGAATTTCAATTTATGCTTAAGACACCTTCATGTTATACTTATGTGTAAACCAAAGATAGGTAGCTCAACTGGTTATCTTGTACTTGTTTGACAAGTATCATGTATGCAAAAAGTTATAATTTCAATTTATGCTTGAGACACCTTCATCTTATACTTAAGTTCTATCAGAGTACCATGTTGATTATCTATCCTATGGAAGTTTGCAAGTATCATGTTATATTGTGTTTAACCATATCCCATGAGATCAAACTTATGACTTACATAACCACAAACGACGTGCTTTAAACAAATGATCAATGGCTCAACGAGGTAAACTTGTCCTTATTTGACAAGTGTAATATTAACTCAAATATCAAAACTAATGCTCACAAGTCAACTACAATTGATAGTATAGGTTTTTGACATAAGGTGAACATTAAGCGGTAAAGTAGTTATGACAGAAGATGTGTCAGTGTTTTCTTATATGTTTCCAAATATTAATATTTCACCATAACTTTTTATTGTTATCTCAAATCATCATCATCATAGCCTTGTCCCAACTCTAATGGTATCTCAAATCCCTTTATTATTTTAAGCTCAAGCACGAAGTAAATGTAACAGTGAGGTGGTAATCTAGTGGTAAAACTCTTATTTTGGTATTTCTAAGTTCTAGGTTCTATTGTGGTAAGCAATACCAAGTTATAAAGTTCTAATTTGTTTGTATGTCTTGAGGATAAGTTAAAAAAATGTTTCAGGTTCCAACACCCCCCTTCTTCTAAAAAGTGATGTAAACATTATTAGAATGAGGGTCATCTTCTATACCAACAATTAATTTTCATAACTTTAACATTTCAAAAAATCAATTATGAAAACTAAAACTAAAATTAAGCATACATTCCTAAAATTTAAAAGTTTTTCCAATCCATGTTGATTCTGGTATTCTCTACTTGGTGTTAAGTTTGTGATGTACTTTAATTGTTTTTTTCCTAATTATCAATATTAGTTTTAATGTTCAAAAACACTCCCCTTCCCCCACTTTCTCCATTAATGGCTCCCTAAATATGAAACTAAAATTGAAATTTTTACTTACATCTACTAAGACCCTTTGTGTTGGGACCTTGAAATAATTGTAATATAGGTACGCCCCAACGTATATAGTCCTATTAGAACTTTAGAACTCAACGTTGCCTACCAAAATCAAACCCATGACTTGGAGCTTCCAAATCAAGAGTCTTATTGCCCAACATTGCCCACTAAGACTCCTTGGATATACTAGACTAGTTTTAGAATTCCCTTTGCAATTTTTTTTTAATTTTATAACTCAATGATGTCCACTAAAATTAAACATGAGGTTGCAAGACTCTTACCACTAAGCTAGCACCTCATTTAGGGTTATCAAAACCGAAATAATTTGACTAAAGTAGCCAATAGGATACATTAGAAGATTTCTATTTGTCATTATCTTGCCAGTAAGATCATATTAAAATTTACTAATATTTAGGTCTAACACCTTCTTCAAGTTCTAATCTTTTATTTTTTAACATAAGGCAAATTCATATCTATAATGGCCATTGTGCATTAAATCAAACAATAATCACATATAAAAAAACATGTTCAAGAATTGAAATTTCCAAAACAAGTATAAAATAGGATGTCAACCTCCAAAAAAAAGAATAATAATTAAAAAAATCAAATTAAATATAAAAAAATAATCTAAAGAAAAGCCCTGATGATTTTTAAATGTCCTTTTAGGTTTTCATCTTTACCACAAATCTTGAAAAACCTTCCATGAGGTAGGAAAAGGATTCAACATTTCCATAGCCAACCACATTTTGTTAGGACAAGGTGATGTGAAGCCTATGTCAGCAGACTCCAAAAGGATCCATTCCACAAGCTTCCTAAGCAAAATTCAACTTCAAAGTAAGAACAAGATAATGAATTCAAGAAAATTCTCCTTTTTTATAAGAAAACTCTCAAAATGTAGAGAATTACATCAAAGATGAGGAGCCAAGCTCAACTCACACACTCCCAAGGATCTTAGAGGCCACACATGTCCCCTCTTAATCCTCAATTGCTCTATACAAGACACTTATAAGAGATTCTCTCAACCTCTCTTAAGTGCTCTCACTCAAACTCTTCTTGCACAAGTTTTCAAGAGATCTCTCAAATCTCTCTTCTCTCACTCTTCTCCTTGAGATAATTAGCCTAATTAGACTTCTTCCTTGGAGTCTTATTTATAGCTTCTTGGTGTGACCTTTCATCTTCTCTCCAATTTGCTATTCAGTTTGATATCCATTAAAATTCGTTTGAGACATCTTGGAGAAGAATGGGATATCTCACCCACAAGTGGTTGTTAACAATTGGGACATCTTGAAATCATGTGGGACAACTTGGCTAGGACATCTCAAGTCTAGTTGGGATGTCTCACATGCAAATAGGACATCCCACTTGCCAGGGCAAAATACAAAGATGTTTGTTTTGAGGCATGGACTCTCCACACACCTCCAAACAAATTCCCATAGCCCCAAAACCTTCTAGACTCATCAAAATAGTCCCAAAACACCCCCAAACATGGAAAAACACCTTGGAATCATCATCAAAAGGTCAACACAAGCAAAGAAACAAAGAGTACAGACACATATCCAAGATACATTAAGGATTACCCAAGGGTTGGGTGATGTCCTCATCCCAAGACTAGAATGATCATGATGAAATAATAAAAAACAATCCCTTTTAAAATTTCAAAAACAGGTACAAAATATTAAACAATCTTGGAGAGATAACAAAGTAAAAAATAAAGAGATCATTCCTAAGAAGACCATACTAAAGTTGAAAAATGACAAGGGCTATTTTGAATATAATATAATACATTACTTTCACCTTCCACATTGACAACTAGAATAATGTTAAGTAGTAATTGATTTGAGTTGCTAAAACTAAATTTTTACTTAGATTAATTAAGATCCTCTTGGATATATCAAAGTAAGCAATTTCATAATCATTTTAGAATTTTTTTTAATCTATAATTTCATGCTACCTACTATAATTGAACTTGCAACCTAAGGTTTCCATGCTAAGGCAATTATCATTAAGCTAACAACTCATTTGCAAAGCCTAAAAAAAGAAGAGCAAATAATGTAAGAGAAGCTCTTTGGAAGTATGCCCTATTTCAATGGACCCAAAGTATATAAAGTAAGCATAATAAAAGCCCCTTGTTTCCATGGCTTATCATTCACCATGTAAAATTGGCATACTAATTTTTCTAGTAAAATAATTTAAGGTACTAAAGGATATAAAGGGGTTTCCCACAAGATTTAGTGGATTGACATAGAGTTATTTAGTCTAAATTATGAATAGAAGCTCCAAGGCATGGGTTCAATTATAGTAAGCAATGTTGAGTTGTAAGGCTAATTTAATTATATGTCTTAAGGATAAACTTTGTCTAGACAAAAAAAAGGTTTCAAGTTCTAACATCCCAACCTCCCTCCCCCACTCCCCCTCTTTGTGCCAACTTCCCCAACCCCACTTCGCCACC
The DNA here is from genome assembly GCA_015680685.1 of Gnetum montanum. Classification (NCBI taxonomy): domain Eukaryota; kingdom Viridiplantae; phylum Streptophyta; class Gnetopsida; order Gnetales; family Gnetaceae; genus Gnetum; species Gnetum montanum. Next base: position 79,418 of record MNCI01025796.1, read on the forward strand.
TCCCCCCTCCCCCCTCCC
>MNCI01025796.1:80556-115227 GCA_015680685.1 Gnetum montanum
CCCCCCCCCAAAAAAAAGTTTAAACTATGAAAAAATCAATCCACACCATTAGAATAAAGGAACATGCCTTTAAATCTTTTAGTCTTGTCCAATACACCTTGGGTCCTAATAATAAGCATGTTGCTTTATATGTCATAAGTTATGAGTTTGAGTTATGCTAAGACATTTGTTACAACTATGTTGTACATATATTTAACAAGTATCATGTTGGTTGTATGCCTTTGAGGTTTATATAGTCAAAATTTCAAGTTTCATAATAATCTTATCATACAAATGAAAATGTAGCTTAATTGCTATGCTTGTTTCTTATAAACCAATAAGTTATAAGTTGAAATTATGCTTGAGGAATAGCCATGTTTGTTGTGTAACAATGAGTTATTAGTCTAGGAGTAAGACCCTTGATTTAAAAGTTCCAACTTATGGATTTAATTCTAATGAGCAATGCTAAGTAATAAATAAAATTATACTTCTACTTTTTCTATTGTAAATAAATATTACCAAAAAGTTTCAAGTTTCATCCTTCTTTTAATTGTTTTTTTTTAATGAAAAGGTAAAGCTAGTTCTATAGTGGGTGGGGTGCATTCAATAAGCAAAAATTCTTACATGAAACAAACTAAAGATTCTAGTATATAATATATTATAAAAAATTAAGAAAAACATCAAAAGTGAAGCTTAAAAACCTCAATAACTAAATGATGAAGCATCAATAAGTCAATTGTGTTGACACATGGCCATCAATGCAACCCCATCAACGCATCCCCATCGATGCATCCCCATTGATCCATCTTAGGATACATTGGCAGAAGTGCGTTGATGCTAATCCTCTTGAAGCCTATATAAGTACACACACCAATCGCATTGAGGGCATTGTTTGGTTGATTCCTTAGCCAAAATCTTGCAGTTTCTTCTAATAGAACCTAGCAGACGTTTCCATCTAAGTGCCTATAATGGGGATTGAGTTGATTGTATGGAGTTTTATTTGAGTATAATATGTACATGGACACTATTGCATGAATAGCAATAAAATCAAGATTTCTTCTATTCATTGTAGCACTTGGATTAGTTTAAGTTATTTTTTAGTATTTTACTTTGAATGTAGTTTACTTTATTATCCTTAAGCATTTAATATTCTAATTTATAAGTGATGAATCATGTTGACTACTGCGTCGATGGGCATGCATCAATGTAGCCTTGTTGATGCATGGAAAGATGCATCGATGCAAATGCGTCGATGCAATATCATGTCAAGTCTATATAAATGCATGTACCCACCACATTTATGGCATGTTATGCCATTAGTGTAGCTAAACTCTTGCAATTTTCTTTCTCCAAAGTTAGAATATTTTTTGAGTGCTTGCAGTAGGAACCAAAGAAATTGTATGGATCTTTACTTGAGCATCATGTACTTGAGCACATTGATGTGATCGACAATAAAAACGAGATTCTTAACATTCCTTGTAGCACTTGGGATAGATTAATATTTCTTACATGCACTTTGTTATTAATGTAATTTACATTCTTGTCTTAATTAATTAATGCCTGTAACAATGAACACATAAGTATGATCGCTTCGAGCATACTGTCTAATACTTGGTAATCTCAGCAATGTTATTGCTTGGTTTAACCAATAGCATGACACTTGGTAACATAGTAGTATTAAAACAAGTTCAGGATGTGTACGGTAAGTGGGCTTGGATACTTATGTTAAGGTAGTTGACCTTAGAACCATTAGATAGTTAGAATAGTTAACTATCAATCATTTATACTTTCAAAAATACTAAGGCTAAAATAAATATATAAATATAAATATAAATAAATTTCATATGCCTTTACACTTAACCATACATAAGAACCTACACAAGTAAAAGCTAGGAAGACAATGATTACATTTCCCTAAGTCACCATCTTTGTCCACAAGCACACCTAGGAAATAAGTCCATGGAATTTGACCAGATCTCTAGTGCATGCTTGTGATTCATATGGTTAGGTGAAGGGACTACTTGTTGCTCATTAATAAGTAATGTGAGTGCAACCACTTCAAGCATAATATACTAATGTTTAGTAATCCATACAATGGATACTTGGCTCACACAACAATAAATACTTGGTAACCCAACAATGTTAGTATACATTCAGGATGTGTATGAAAAGCGGGAATGCATGCTCCATGTTTACAATAGTTTAGTTAATTAATTAGTGAAACTAAATATTCAACCCTTCCTTTAGTTAATCATTTTCCAAATAAAAAAATAATAAAAAATTTATAAAAATCAATATCGTGCACCTCAATCACACTTAGCCATATGAATAAGTTAAAACAAATGATGGTTGGAAAGATGACGACTAGTAACCACACATCTTTCTATCTAAGGACATAGGCCACTTAGGTAGAAGAAGTCCACGAAATTCAACCAGATTGTGTGTACACACTTGTGATTCATATGGTTGGCGTGTAGGGAATACCTACTACTCATCATTGGTGTTGTTGCCAGGGAACTTTATTTTAGCTATGCACGCTAATTGTTTTTAGATAATAAGATCATACAAGGTCATTGTATGGGTATAATGCCTAATCCTTAGATAATAATAATAATAATAATAATAATAATATACTTAGGGCACACTACATAAGATCAAATTAAAATATCTTCTTCTCGTAGGGCTAATTAACCACCTGTTGATGATTCTAACCAACAACATGACAAAATAAGAAGAGATGTAAATGGAGTGCCTCAACAAATCAAAGTTGTCTACACCCACTCAAATCCTTTTATCCAAACTTCATGTTCATCCTTCACTAAGATGAACAACTTCGATGAAGAGATTTGAAGGGTAACATTGTGTTGCCACTTGATCGTGTAATTCCTTCCACGTTCGTAGTACTGATGAAGTTTGGACTTGAATCAACAACCTCACACTATCAAGTAATATATCATTTCTCCAAGGATTATTAACCAATGGAGGTGTAACTAAAAAAAAGATAAACTCATGAAAACCCGTTATGAAGACTTCAAAGAAAAAAATGTGTTGATCACACTAACATCACCATCAAAAAAGGAGGATGCTGAACATCCATCAAGATGATCACAATGCCAAGTCCCTTATTTCGATGAGGACAATACACCTCACCAATGGTTACATTTAGCCTTGATGAGTAATTAAGGCAAAGGTAAAGTTAGACCTAGAACTAGGGGGACCTCAAGGCCAAGATCCCCCAATCCTCAATCATGAGGACAACATAAGCACCAAACAAGAAGAGCTAGTTGGGATAACTCTCCTAGCTCTCTATCTTCACTCCATTTCATTGTCTAGTTATGATGAGGGGGAATGTGACCAAAATCAAATGAGAAATGATCATGGCCATGATGAAGATGATAGAGGATCCCATTGCAGAGATGGAAAAAGAGAACATAGACAACAATAAGATCAAGAGGAGCATCATCATGAAAGAAGACGTAGTAGGCCACATGATACATGGCATGATTATGATAGAAGTTATGATCAATAACATGATTTTGATGAACCATTGCTTGCTATAAGAAGCATGATTAACATCCAAGAAGTAGTTCATATTTCTACTAGGTGTTAAAGGGATAGGTTGATCAAACAACTTGATATGAATAATATTTACAAGTTTGAAGGAGGCTATAACAATGATTTGTAACATCATTTGGAAGCCTTTTATGATGCTTGTGCCTTGTAAAATATTGAAAATGACTAAAAAATGCTCAAACTATTCCCAAAAATACTTATCAAATGAGCTGAATGTTTGTACCAATCTTTGGAATTGGAATATCTATAGATGGAGTACAATGTTAGAACTCTTCAATGATAAATATCAAACATATTCCAGAGTATCTAATTTGAGGAAACAAATTCAAGGGTAGAAATAGGATAGCCACAAATCCCTTGATGTAGCTTTGGGCAAGTATTATTCATTTTTATATAGGTATCTAGGCCATGGTTTCTCTTAGAAGCAACATCTTTGCCACATCATAGACGGACTCAGAAATAGAACCAAGGAAACTCTTGGGGTCTATGTCCAAGAAAGATTACCAAAAATAAGAGCCCATTGAATTCAAAGACTTATTGAACAAGTCAAAAAAAGAGAAAGTGTAGACGAGTATAACAGAGATCCCTCCATCTACAAAAAGAAGGTACATCTTTGTGATCCAGAGGAAGAAATACCATTAGAAGAGGTTGTGTAAAGGAAGACCTTGATAATTTACAAATCTATCACAGAAATATCTACTAAGGTAGATAAGATGTGGGACTCCTTAGATGAGAAGTTCCCAATAACACTCAAAATGGTAGAAGAAACAACAGAACAAAGGAATAAGAACAAAGATAAGAGAAGGAAGAAAGACATAGTAAAGGACTACTATTAAATGAAAGGTAAGGTTGCAGTAGTAGATGAGGTTGCAGATTTTGACATAGAAAATGAAGGGTATGACATATGTTAGTATGAATATCCCAAAGGATGTTGCTCAATCCTATCACATTTACAAGAATCTATGGTTTATGCCTTAAAAATCCAAGGCTTGTGAAGAGACAAACATCCAGGAGGTTTCCTAGCAATAGTACTACCCAAGTGGAATACCACCTCAACCTTAGGACTATTATCATAAATGAAAAAACCCAAAGTCATGGTGGATGCTACCACCAACACAGTAGTATCCTTACCAATAGCTAGATCTATGTGGGTACTATGTCCAATAACATGTATCGTTGAGTGGCTTTGCAACTCACTTTTCTTCCCAAAAGTTTTACCCTTCATCCTATAAACACCATTAACCTACCACTCCACACATCAAATCCTCTTCTGCATTCACTCCTCATTACCCACACTGCCAATGCAAGGAGAACTCCCTCCACAGCCTCAGTAACATAATGTCTCATAAGTAGTAAACTTAAGCAAGGATAACAACTCAAAAAATCTTGAGTATAATGCTTGCAAAAGGATATTTTTTAGGCCTAATAGTCCACCCAAACCATTGTAAATGTCTATGGCTATGAATTTCTATTAAACTACCCAAAGAACATCTATCAAGCTACCTTCTAATTAAAAATCTTAAAATATCTAAAGTATCATGTTAACTCATGCAGTCACAAACTGCATACACCTTCCCAAGAAAAGAATTAATCCTAAAAGTCCTCTAATTTATCTATAGATAGAAGAAAATGATCTAGTTAAAGCTCTACTAGAATTAGGTTCTAGTATGAACTTAATCTCCCAAGAAATATATAAAACCTGGAACCTACCTTCACTAAAGAAATATAACATTAGATTAAAGCTTGTTGATCAATCCATCACTATCCCCTTAGAGCTCGCTAAGGGTATTATGATGTTTGTTTGTTGATGGTCATATCCAATGGATTTCTTGGTCATCCATATGAACAATTGTAAGGGGGACTTCCTAATTATCATGGGAAGGGTTTGGCTAAGAAGAATTAATGCCAAGCTAGGGATTAGAGACCTCTCCTTGGAAATATTCAAGGAAAATAAATTTGGAAAGATTGAGAAGAAGAGGGTTTCATGCATCACATACAATGACACAAGATACCATTGCATCTAGAAAATATGGGTTGTAAAGAGCACATCCATGATAGCATGCAAGAAGTATATAGAAACAACAGATGTCCAAAGGTGCCTATATGCAACAGCCACAAAACAAGAGTACCCAATGGTTGACAATAGATGTTGTCTTCAGTTCAACAATGTGTTTGTAATTAGCTGAAATCCTTACAGGTGATTATATTAATAAGATGGATAACATGAAGCAACATTAGAACCAACTCTTCCATGTAGAATATAGGAAAGAAGAATAGATGGATTAGGGAGAGTTGGAAATCCATGATATTTCTAGACAGGAGCCCTTGAAATTCAAATCTTTATTGACAACTCTAGAATAAGTATTTTTGAATAATAAAACTCGGTAATCATCACTGTCAACCTCACTAAGGAACAAAAGGAGAAGTTACTAAAATTAGTAAAAAAATAACCAACAACCTTTGCTTGGTCATATGATGAATTGACTAGAATAGATCTGTGCGTATGCCAGCATTGGATCTATATAGACTCCACCATCAAACCAAAGAGATGACTACAAAGAAGGTTGAATCTACAACTAAAATAAGTTGAAAAACTTGTTAAGGTAGAATTCATTTATCCAGTGATAGAAAATTAGTGGGTAAGTGCACTAGTTAGGGACTATATAGACATTAAGCTATTGAACATGGCCACATTCAAAGATCATTTTTTGTTGTCATTTGTAAGCCAAGTATTAGATACAACTTTAGGCATAGTTATTATAGTTTTATAGATGGATACAATGGGTATAATCAAATCCAAATTACTTTAGAGGACCAGGCCAAAACAACGTTCATCAACGTTTGGGGGACCTTTCAATACAAAAATATGCCTTTTAGCTTGTGGATGACTTCTTCACCTTTGGTGCTAATTTTGAACAAGCATTGGACCACATTGAAAAAGTATTAAAACAATGTGTGGAAGAAAACTTGTGGCTCAATTCGCAGAAAAACCATTTAATGGTCTAGGAGGACATTGTTTTAGGGCACAAAATTTTAGAAAAAGAAATTGAGGTAGATCCTAAAAAGTAAGGGTTATCTAAGGAATAACCAAACAACCTCAAACTATCAAAGATGTGAGGTCATTCCTTGGTCATATTGGTTACTATAGGTGTTTCATTAAAAATTTCTCTAAAATCACCAAGCCATTGGTAGAACTTATCAAGAAGGATGTAGCCTTTGGATGGACCAGGAAATACAAATAGGCATTCCAACACTTGAAGCAAAAGCTTGTAGAAACTCTAATTCTATGTGCCTCAGATTAGTCCAAACCATTTTACATCATGATAGATGCATCCAATTATGCCTTGGAAGTGGTACTTACATAAATGGATGATAAAAAACATCCATATTATATTCATTGTATAAGCAAAAACATTATACATACGTAACTCAATCACGTCACGATAGAAAAAGAACTCATGGTAGTGATGTATGCTCTAGAGAAATTCAAGCACTATGTGCTTGGATATCCAATTTTTATAAATATTGATCATAGTGTAATCCACTTCTTAATGAAAAAGCCAATGGTAAGCCCCCATGTTATATGGTGGTTGGTGATCTTACAAGAGTTTGATCTTACCATGGTGGATAGAAATGAGACCAGGAATGTAGTTGCAAATCATTTATCTTGGTTAAGATGAGATATCAAGGATGGTGAAGAGCCCTTATTTGATCATTTTCTAGATGAATTTATCTTTGCTAAGGCAATTGAGGTTCATGGATCAAGGGTCACAAATTGGTATGATGAATTCATTTCATATCTACTCATATTGGAGACTCCTATTGAATGAGATCATAGGTGGAAATAGTAGTTTCTTCTCTAGGTTAAACACTACGTGGAGATTAAGGGAAATCTCTAAAAAGTTTATCCCAATGGCTTGGTATGATGGTGTGTACTTGATGTAGATCAATTAAGAGTCCTCCAAGATGCTCATGAGGGTTCTTGTGGGAAGCACTATGTAGGAAGAAGGACGACCACAAAATTCCTAATGGCAAGGTATTTCTAGCCAACAATCTTTAGGGACATTCACCATTTTTTCTATTCATGTAAGACATGTTAGAGAGATGGAGGAATGACCAAAAAGTGCCAATAGTGGATTCAACCACTGGAGCTTTTTGACTTTTGGGGAATTGACTTCATGAAACCCATTACTCTCATGTCTAATGGGAAATCCTACATTATAGTTGGTGTTGACTACTATACCAAGTGGGTCGAAGCTATAGCCAGTTTTGATTATACTTACACTACTGTTGCTCAATTTTTTCAAGAAAAGGTGGTAAATAGGTTTGGTATGCCTAGAGCACTAATCTTTGATAGTGGAACACATTTCATAAGTATTACTTTTTTCATATCAATGCAATGCTTAGGAGTACAACATAAACTCACAATACCCTATCACCCCCAAACCAACTATCAAGTAGAAGTAACTAATAGGGAAATCACATGAATTCTAACATAAAATATTAGTTGATATAGGAAAGATTAGAGCACCAAACTCAATGATGCCGTTTGGACATATTGCTCAACATAAAAACTTCCTATAAGCTACTCTTCCTATGAGTTAGTATACAGAAAGTTATCTAAACTTCCAGCTTAAACTAAACTCTGTACACTTACAACTGCCTATGAACTTGACTTAGACATTAACATAGCATGAAAAGAATGACTCATGACATTTAATGTGCTAGATGAAAATTAGAAAGAAGCTCTAATTAATAAGTTTTATTTTGTATATTACATAATCCTAAGACAATCCCTCATATGGATATGAAGTTTAACTTAAAATAACCTTTCATCATCCTAGGTGCCTATGAACTCCTTGTAACGAGAATATGCAAGGGCATATTAGGTATAAGCCTCCTCTAAGAAGGACCCACTTTTATATCTTTTGGTTTATTTCAAGATCAATTCACTAATCATTGGTCTCATTACAATCTTGATCATCTTGATAGCTTGAGACATCTAGTTTTTACTCTATCTTAGCATCAGAAACATGCTCCAAAAACTCATCCCACATGCTCAAATTACTTCAATTTCTTGAACTATACCCTCAATTGTGTTGGTTATATGAATTCCCAGCTTGTTGTCTTCCATTTAGCTCTTATTTTGACCCCAAACTCATTCAAAATTCCTCAATATATTAAGTGAAAAATATAGCTACAAATAGTTGCATTGACACATCCACATCGATGTAGTGCAGATAGTCAATGTAGCCTTATTGACATGGCACAAAACCCTGTAAATATGCATGACACTTGGCCCAATTTTCACATTTTCTCATAAATGCAATAGGAGATTTTGTAATTTTCAGAGCTTAGAGCCTTCCAAGAGTCATAACTTCTCAACTATTTAATCGTTTTTACTTGTTGTTCAATCCTTGAGCTACTAGAAGTACAATTATCATCATGCAGGCATCAAACATTAGGTTTTTTAAAAAAAAAATTCAAAATTTTTTCTAACTTTCCATGAATAAGATATTAAAATAATATTTAATTAATGATCATAAAAGTAATATCAACAATCAACCTCCATTAAATCATGAATAAAATAATAGTATATGCCTATGATCACTAAATAAGGACTTAACGATAAAAATCCCAACTTTTTAACTAATGTTATGCTTAAGAAAATAAAGGTTATGCTTAAGAAACTAATGTTGGGTTATGTTTGTGATTGCAGATGGCACCTAAGAGAGGACCACAGGTAGGATGGCTATCATAACCTAGGGAAAATGACCATGTGATAGAAGGGACAACAACAACAACCATAGCACCCCTAAGAACAACAAGTTCACTAGGTGCTTACATAAGGCCTAAGGTGGAATCTGCCCATTAGATTTCCACAGGAGAAACAAGGCAATTTGGATAGGACAAAGTCCTAAGACCATGACCTAATCTAGAGATCACACTTATAGAAGTCTACCTAGAAAGAGTTCATACCATGAAAATCTAGTGCTCCATCATTTAGGAGCTAAATTTTAGACCATTCCTAGAGCTTGCACTAGTAGAGGTCAAAACACAACTTCAAGGGTCTCCATTATGAGTCATCCTCTCCAACAGTAGGGATTGGTACATGGAAGAAACTTACCCTTTGAAACAACCAATAAGGAGATTCCATTGTTAAAATTAAGGGCATTACCATCTCTTACTTGGTTGAAGTAATTGTAGAGGCCTTTGGATTACCCAATACTAGGGAAAAGCTAGCAAACATATCTACTCAAGTGAATCTAGAGGTCAAGAAAGAGTGGGTTCACTAGTGTTATGGAGTGGACCGTAAGGAGCATGGTGCCCTCACTAAGGTGGAGCAAGGATACTTCAAAATTGTAGCCTATCACCTTAATCAAACGGTAAGGCCAAGCAAGGTCATAGCCTTTTCTACTACAACATGCACCACTCTAAGTGGAAACTTTCTAGTCAACCTACCATAACTCAACTTCTTTGAAATAGAAAAGTGTTTTAAGGAGAATGAGAAGGATAGGAAGATACTTCCCTTTTCATCCCTCATCAGAAAACTCTATAAAAGAGCAGGGATAGACTACTACTCAAATGATGTATTTTGCAAAGCTTTTGCTGCATCATGGTAGGAAATGATGAAAAATAAAGCACTTGCCAAGCTCCAAGAGGAGGAGTAACCACCACCACCACCACCTATAGCATCGAAGACAAGACTTGAAATGTTGGTAGCTACAGAGCACCTAAGAAAACTTAGAGAGTAGCAATTGTAATAATAGCAAGCCTTGAAAGGTGGTGGAGAATCTTTGGTGTATCAACCAACCATAAGCCATCGAAATGAGGTTACAAGTATCATTAGCTACCTAGACAGTAAAATGATATTGTTGTTCTTTTCACTAAAGGACCAAGCACCTATTTGCTCTAATCCTAGTGCTAGAGAAGTCACTGTATCGATACTAGAATAAGCATTCTTTGAAATTTTTGAAAATGCAATTGCCTTCTCTGTAATACTACAAGAAGGTGAAGGAGAAATGGTCCTGGTTCGGTTGCATAAGGACCAAGAGATATTAGCAAAGGTGATGGCAAACCATGTTGAAGAAGCTCTAAATGCTACTACTACATCTTTCCTTGATGTTGTTGTCATGACATATGTACAAGAATCAATAGGAGTAGGGAGCAAAAGGATGGGTGTTACACAACATGAAGAAGTTTTGGAATGATTGGTGGAAGCCAAACAATTGATTCCAAAGATCTTTGACCTTCTAGAAGACATATTAGCTACCCAGTTATAGCTATTGGAGACACGGGGTAAGCTACTAATCATAAATGTGCAACTCAAGGAGGCCATCGCTAGCAATTGATGGTTAACTATTGAGGTTGCAGAACTTAGAGCTCATCTCTTAGATCCTACCATTCTCAGGCCTGAACTCAATAGAGATGAAGCTTTCCAACAACTTCAGTAGAAATACAAAGAGGCTAAGAATGCTAAAGAAATGATAATATTTGATGTGTCATTATCTGAAGCAATGGCAAATATCATTAATCATGACCTTTCTTAGGTATGATGAGAGCGGTTACTATAGTGGTTTATTCTAATTATTAGAGCAGTTACTCTAGCGGTTTGTTCTAATTATTAGAGCAGTTACTCTAGCAGTTTGTTCTAATTATTAGAGTAGTTACTCTAGTGGTTTATTCTAATTATTAGAGTAGTTGCTCCCAAGCCTATAAATACAATGCCCAGGCGCACAATTGGGAAAGATGTCTTTTAGCAGTCAAGTAGCGAAACTCTTATAGTCTATTTGAAAGTTAGAGTATTTTCCAAGTGCTCGCAGTAGGAGGTCTAAGTGTGGATGGATATTTATTTGAGCATTGTGTACTTGAGCACACCTTGTGTATGGCAATAAAGACGAGCTCTTCGATTCATCCTTGCAGCACTTGAGATTTGTTTTCTTACATATTTCTTTTATTTTATTTTCTTATGCATTTATTTTATTTTATGCACTTTACATTTCTGTTATTAGCAGAGCAATTCATTTTGATCAATTAAGCAAATCATTAAATTACACAAGCACGACTACTTTGAGCATGCGTGTAATGCTTGGTAACTTAGTAATGATTAGCGTTTGGTAATCCTAGCAGTGTTGCATTGGTGTAGGATGTGTATGGCAAGTGGGAACAGATGTTGGTGTTAGGATTAGTTAGAACTTAGTTAATGAGTAGTTAAGTTAAATTAGTCACTTAGTTACCTCTCTCCTTCCCTACTAGTGCAGGACATAAAAACATAAAAGCTATAAAAATCATATGCCTCAAGTGTACTTAACCATATAATCGTGACATACATGTAAGCTTGGGAAGACAACGATCAACCAACTCGTCCTTGTTCCACAAGGGTGCATAAGCACTTAGTCCTTGGAATTCGACCGGATCGTGCGTGAAACACTTGTATTCGTATGGTTGAGCGTAGGGGTACCTCGCTGCTCATCAGGTTCGTAAGGAAAATTTGGCACCAAGGCAAGATAATTAGTGTTTGGAAGATGTTGAATAGCAGAAGGACCAAATGGTGGAATACATTTTCCAATAGAAGAAATAACTTGCCAAGGTAAACATAGAATTAAGGAGGCTGGCTGTAAAAAATAGGAATTTCTCAATGTAGGAGGTTTGAGCCATTCACCAAAAGATTAAGGTTGTTGCCTAGAAGAATGATGCCCTAAAATATGAATGAATTAAAAATCACTATAGATACCAAGATGAAATGCTTAAGGAAGTCAATGAAAAAGAAATCAAGTTGACTAAGATGAAGATAAATGAAGCCATTTAGGAACTTCAACAAAAAGGCAATGTGTGGAAACTCATCTTTAATGGACTCAGTACATATAACCAAGTGAAGATCCACTTGTAGGAGTTGCAAATCGAGGAGATAACCAAATACATATGGCTTCCCAAACTTTGATATGCAAACTTGGTAATGCTGATAATAGGGAGCTACAACACAAAATTGGAGAAGTAGGTCGTTAGCTCTTACCTTTTCTATGAGGCAGAGTTCAAGCTACATAAAGAAACTAAGCAGAAATTGAAAGTGACCAATACAAAGCTTGAAGTTCTTCAAGCAAATTCATTGATTAATGATTTCTTATTGAGAACCTAGCTAGAAGAATAAGTAACTACTAGGAGCTACAAAACCTTGTTTGTACATTTGACATTGAATGTAAACAATTCGTAGCTTGGTTTTTCAGCATGAAAATTTTTTTTTCGACACTACCATGGTCATGGGATATCCTAGCACCAACTCATCTAGGTGAAGTAGCCTAGACCATTCATGATCCACGAGGCAAAAAGAAAAAGACGAAGGCACTTCTAGATGCATTTCAACTTTCAGTAGTAGCAGCAGTAACAATAGGACAACCTAGGCTCCTAGCAGTGTTGGGATGTGATGAAGGACCCTTTATGTCATAGGATCATTTACCTCGAGGCATGGTGTGAAGACTTCATCCATCTTCATGCATCCAACAAGCACCTGCTAATGTTTTTCAAGTGTCTAAATTCTTTGTAAATTGCATCAATTTTTATAATATGTACAACATGGTACTTAAGAGTTATTTTATGTGTTAAAGTTAGTTATTCAGTTAGTTCCATACTTCCTCAAATTTTTTAAGAAATTTGATCCCATTTTGTTCACTCAAGGATGAGTTTTCAATTAGTCATGGGGGTATGATGAAGCATCAATAAGTCAACTACGTTAATGCGATGCATCTCAGGATGCATTGATGCATGTGCGTTAACAATAATCCTACTAAAGCCTATATAAGTGTTTACATCAATCACATTGAGGGCACTGTCTGGAAGATTCCTTAGCTAAACTCTTACAATTTCTTTTGTTAGAACTTGGTAAAATTTTTCCTCTAAGTTTCCACAGTGTGGATTGAATTAATTACATAAAGTTTTATTTGAGTGTAATATGTACCTGGACATAGTTGCATGAAGAACAATAAAATTGAGATTTCTTCTATCCATTACAACACTCTGATTAGTTTAATTTTATTTTTTAATATTTACTTTGAATGTAGTTTACTTTATTATCCTTAATCATTTAATATTCTAATTTAATATACTAATTTGTGGTAATCCTAGTAGTGGATACTTGGTATGCCTAGCAATAAACACTTGGTAATCTAGTAGTGTTAGTATACGTTCAGGATATATATGGAAAGTGGGAATGGATGCTCCATGTTTAGGATAGTTTAGTTAACTAATTAGTAGAACTAAATATTTAACCCTTCCTTTATTTAATCATTCTAGAAATAAGGAAAAGAATAAAAAATTATTAAAAAAAATATCTTATACCTCAATCACACATAGCCATACGAACAAGTTAACACAGCTGATGGTTGAGAAGATTCAATCAGTAACCACATGTCTTACTATATAAGGACGTAGGCAACTTAGGTAGAAGAAGTCCATGGTATTTGATTTGATTGTGCATACATGCTTGTTATTTGTATGGCTAGGCTTAGGAAATACTCACTGCTCATCGCTAAAGAAGTCTTTTGCAATATAACTATATAAACATGGTAAACTAAAAAGTAAACAAATAGTAACCAAATCTACATAGACATGAGTATAAAGTACATACTACTATGCGAAGAAAGTTTCATCATAGTGTCTCATAATTGTTAACCAATCATTAATGAAGTAAAAAGCAAGAAAGGAAGGGTTACTCTTCTCCCATTAGAACATCTACCTATTGCTTTGTGAAATGCACATCGTATATAGTATTGTTGCAACAAGAGTTTTATTCCAATGTTTCATCCATTTATCCCAACTTGAAGAAATTTAATGAATAAAATCATGAATGGAACTACTCAACTAGTGTGCTCCTTTAAAGGACATGATCTTATTCAAAAATGATTAAGCCTTAGGAGAATAGAATAAATAATTATTAATTATTTCTACGTAAGCCCTATAATGTGCATACCTATCATAAATTATTAGTTTCTCATGAAATAAAAACATGTTCATAGATAATTTTCCATGTAGATCCGTTGACATAAAAAGTTTACATTTAGGTATAATCACATTATACCATCAAGATTATTTAATCAGGTTCTTAAATTCTAGCATCATACATTAATATACTTTATTTAACTTATATTATTATAAATTATCACATTGTACTACCTAAGCATGAACTTGAATATTTGATTAGAACTAAAGCTTTAACTTTAGTTGACCTTATTTTGTTAAGACAAAGCTAGGAGGATAATGATTATGATGATCAAAGCTTTAACTTCGCAAAACTTTTTTCTATTGATAACTAGAATAATAGATGGAGCACTATTGAAAAACATGTTGTTATTGTAGAAAGTATGCCTTTATGATCGTTCAAAGAATGCTTTCATTTCAAAAGAGGGGCCAAAATGAGTATGGAGATCTACTCAGGTTCTATGCTAGGGGGTGTTGAAACACTAAAAGAATTGTAGCATAATTCAATTAAAATTTTATAACTCAACATTGTGCACCAAAATCAAACCCATGACTTAGAGTTGTTAAATCAAGAGTCGTATCACTAGGCTAACACCTTATTGTTCACTCAAGTTCTATGCTATCTTAATAATCATTCCTTCTTTAAGAACTACATAGCTTTAATTCTTTGTGTACCATGTTACAATGATATGTAGGCAACCCAGGCTTTAGCTTTTGGCACAAGCACTTTTCCTACTCTACAAAGAAGAGGTTTAGGGGCAGATGTGTATAGTGTCTAGGCATATCTTAGCTTTCTTAAGTATTGTTGTGTTTATATGTTTACTAGTGCTCTCCATGTGCATCACATCGGTCTTGTCATTTATATGATATCGAGATATTCTCATGATGCTTTTAACCTTTGGACTAATGTGTGTTGTGAACTCCTATTATGCTTGCAAGTTTTTGAGTACAATGAGGTGTAGTACATCTTGAGTCTACTTTGGAATACTTGATGATTTAGGGACTCAAGTGTGGTGCTGAGTTGTGATGTTACACTTGGTAGTAGAGCCAAGGTTTTGGTTTAAATAGAATACCCATTTAAACACTTATGCAAGGCAATTACATGTGATAAATAATATGCTAAAGGGAAAGAAGTCAAATATTGGTCCCTATTCTATTAAGAATCCAATCATGAAAGAAGAGGCAATACATGAGGAGGAAGTGAAAAGAAAAAGAGATAGGTGAGTTAGATAAATGCAAGAGATGTTGGATCAACTATTATAAGTAGGTGACATAATCATGCATCATCTACCAATGGAAAAAAAAGAATGATTCAAGAGTTGGTTCATCCCAATGATATTCAGTTCTTGTTGAAGTTGAGCTCTAATACCAAACATAAATTTACTCTAGGTCAAAAATTTGTATTAAGAAGTCATGTGATGTGCTAAGGAGGTGTTATCAATATTTTCCAATTAGTGCAAAGACAGTTGTGGATGGCTAAGTTGGTTGTAGTGAGTTATGGTAGAAATAAACTTTGTTCTACTAATTAACCCTTAGGGTAATTTAAGAAGAAGATTTCATTGTGTTGAGATTGAGATAATGTGTTACACTAGTGCTTTTTGTAAAAGTAGGATGCTTCTATATGTGTGACTCTATTTGTTTCCATTGATGTTGTGGGCAAGTCTTTGGCTTAAATGCCTCATGAACTCAATAATTTAATATTACAATATGATAGTCTTGTATTCATGTTTTGTGAGATAACATTGAATTCTCATTTGAGGATTCTTTGTTAGTGGTACTTTAATGGATCAATTTATGATTCATAGATGAAGATTTATAGTGTTTTAAATTGTTCTATGTATCGAATCTCATGTTAGAGGGGAGTGTCCCTAGGTAATTATCTTTGTGTAATAGTGTGAGTATGAAAATTGTTTAAAGATTGAAAGTCTTGGTTCTTTGGTTGAATGTTCCATATCAAGAATTTGATTTAGTTCATAAACTAGTGATACAAAATATGAGTAATGTTCTATCTTTATATGAAATAGCATGAGGCATGTTTGATCATTTTTTAATGATTAACTATAAAAGGATCTATGTATTTTGGTGGGATGACTTGAAGTGGACGAACAGTGGGATACATGACACTACTCTTGGGAAAATAGTGGCTTTAATGAATAATTTCTATATTTCACTGTCTTCCTTCCATGTCTAACTTCTTTCACAGGTGGAGATTTAATGACATTGTTTTCTATCCATATGAAGAAATGGTTTGTGTTGCCTACAAACATTATGTTAGATAATGATTTTTATTTTATTGAAGATATTGACAAAGATTTTTTGTGATGCTAGGAATTTCATTGAACATGATAGTGAAGCAAAAATGAGAGCTTGGGGGATCATGTAAGAGGCATCCCAAGGTTTAATCACCTTAGCAAAAGATGGATAATTTGATCTCTATTGAGGCAGTTTGTGCCAAGGAGAGTGGAATATGATTGGCTTGGAGCTACCACTTGCTTAATGGATTAATGCATCATTAAAGAAAAGGCCCAATAAAAGAAAAAAAAAGAGGTAAAGTAACTCTGAGTAAGAAACATAAGCATTTCTCAAAAGAGGATGAAACTCCTTAAGGTTCTAAGTAGGAGGAATGAAGATCTCTAGATTTCTACACAGTTATAACATTACAATGGGTAGAGAAATGATTCATATTTCAAGTGAAACCTTACTCTAAGTAAAAAATTTAGCATTGTTTACATGAAAAAGAACAAGCCTTTTTTTCTTTAACCTAGGTTACATGAGCATTTCTAAACCTTAATTGAATATCAAGTTCAGTTCAATATGTATGATTCACAATTGATAATCCTAGTCATTAGACCTTCTTATCTTCAATTTTTTTAATACCCTTGATATCCATTTAGCTCTTCATGTTTGAAATTGTCATAAACAAAGACTTAAGCTTTGATAATGTTGCTTCTTTCAATAAGGGGAGAGTATAGAGAGTATGCCTTATTGTTGGTGGTTTAAAGATTGCTTTCCTTCGAGAATGGGGACTAGAAGGAGTATGGACATCTAGTTGGATTCCATGCTATCTTAACCATCATTTCTTCTTTAAGAACTACATAGCTTTGATACTTTATGTACTATGTCACAAGGATATGTAAGTAGCCTAGGCTTTGGTTTTTGGCATAGGTACTTTCCATACTCTATGGAGAAGGGGCTTAGGGCCATATGTATGTAGTGTAAGGGCATGTCTTAGCTCTCTTAAGGATTGTTATGTGCTATGTGCTTTTTTAGTACTCTTAGTGACCATTATGTATGCACATCACATTGGTCTTATTGTTTATATAATATTGAGGCATTCTAATGATGCTCATAATCTTTGAATTAACGTGTATTATGATCTCTTGTTGTGCTTGTAGGTTTTTAAGTATGTTGAGGCAGAGTCCATCTGAAGTATGCTCTAGAGCACTTAGTAATTTTGGGACTCAAGGATGGTACCAAGCAATGCTCTCTAGGCAGTGTCATTATAGTTATAAAGGTATCTCTCTCTCACCACTTGTCTTCGTGATTTATCACTTATGTAAACTTTTCATATAAGCTTGACTAGTAATGCTAAATATATATGATATAAATGTCAAATACCTTAGTCATTCTCTTGGATGGGGTAACATAGATGATTCTTTTTTATTGAATGAACACTACATTCTTTAATAATAGACCAAAGAAAATGTCATTCCAACTTTTTAAATTTATTTAACACTAATTCTAAGTTTTTATAATATAAGAGATAATAAAGAGGAGTGACATGTAGTATAAAATAGAACACTTGATAATTTTGAAACTTAAGGATGATGTTAAGCAGTGCTCTCCAAGGCAATGTTATTACTATTATAAAGTTATTTAGCTTTTATCACTTGTATTTGTAGCTTATAACTTATGTAAAGTGTTCATACAAGGTTGGTTAACAATGCTAAATTTATATAATCTAAATATTAGATACCTTAGCCTCAATGTAGCCACTTGAAAGAGCTTAAGCTTTCGCTCATCCACGGATCCTCCTTGGATCCCACTTGATGGGATAGCATTGTAACTTTGGGTGATTATCCCTTTTAAATGTTAAATACCTTAGCCATCCTCATGGATGGTGCAACAAATATGATTCTAGTTTATTGAATGAACAATGCATTCTTTAGCAAAAGACCAAAAAATTGTCATTCTAGCTTCTTCAATTTATGCAACACTACTTTTGAGGCTTTATAACATGAGATAATAAACAGGAGTGACATGTAGTATAGAACACAACTACTGAAGTCTTCCTGCCTGTGCTTACAATTTCTCCTTCTAAGCTAACAACATTCTATTATTTTTTTGTCAATGTCAAAGAGGATTTCCAAATATTTGGTAGGAAATGTATCATCCTGACACTGAACTTTTGAAAAAACTCGTATAACATTGTAAAAGGTGCATCAAAACTGAAAATCTTGATCTTTGTGAAATTGATTTGTAGGCCTAATATTCAAGAAAAAGTATGAAGGCAATTAAAAAAACATTAGTGAGAATAGACTCAAAGCCCTTAAAAATGAAAGTATCATTCATAAATTGGAGATGCATAAAATCTAGACATCTATGAGATGGAATGATGTCTTTGATAAGTTAGTGTGATTTTTATTTTTAGATTATAGTGCAATGACCCTTCATTTCCATAATAAACAAAAAGGAGAAGATTAAATATCCTTGACAAGTTCAATTTTTTGCCTTGAAATCATTTGTATGTTGTCCATTGATCAAGAGAGAAAAATGAATACCTTTATAACACTACTTCAATTTTCATAATCAATGTTCTAGAAAACCTAGCTTGTGAAGCATGTCATTAAGAAAAATCAAAGATATTCTATCATAAGCCTTATTTGTATCTAATTTGAAAGCTACACTTGGTATCTTCTAAGGATGTGTCGAATGGAGAATTTCGTAGATTAGAAGAAATTGATTTAAAATGTATCTACTAAGAAAAAAACTAGCTTGCTCAAGTATAATAATATACTAAAGAATCTTGCTTAATTGATTTGATATAAATTTGGATATGCTATTATAATTTGTATTATATAAGCTAACAAGTTTATAATCTTTGATATTACTTGCTTCAAGATTGTTTGATAATAAAAAAAATCTATATGATATTCATTTCACTCAAGATATAATCTATCCTACAAAACTAAAAAACAATATGAGAAATAACAACTTTTTCTTATGTCTTGATGGAATTCACCTTTGACACCCATTGTTTAGTATGATAGACTTGCAAATCTTTTCTCCATTCTATCTTTGATGGGACGCGATATCGCGTCGTCCCCAGTGATATCGCGTACGCGATATCGCGGTGCATCGCAAAGTCTATAAATAAGAGGCGGCTCTCCCTTGTTTTCCAATCTAGGCCTAGACCGTAGGGAAACTCTGGCAGTTTCATCTCTCTAGAGATAGAATATTTTCCATGTGTCCGCAGTAGGAGCTCCAAAGTGAATGGATCTTTATTCGAGAAAAAGTTGTACCTGAACACAAGTTTGTGTACGGCAATAAAGACAAACTTCTTGGATAAACTTTGCAGTGCATGGAATAGGCTAAATAGGATTTTATTTAATGTTATTTACTATTTATCATTTAATTGCTTTATTAGAAATTAAATATTTCTCAACCCTTCTCTCCTAGTTAAGTGCCTCAGTACGACCGCTTCAAGCACGTGTGTTACGCGTGGTGATCCCAGCAACGACTAGCGTTTGGTAGCCACGGTTGCATTGGTTCAGGGTGTGAACAGTGAGTGGGAATGGATGTTGACGCTAGGTAATTAAGACTTAGTTAGTTAGTTAAAGTTAGTGAATTAGTCTCTTCAACCCTTCACCTCATCAGCATAGGAGATAAAACAGAAAAGCTATAAAAATCATATACCTCGAACTTACTTAACCATACATCATGACAACTACAAGTAAGTCTGGGAAGACAACGAATAATTAACCTTAAGTGTTCCATGAGGCGAGTAGGCGCTTAGTCTGTGGAGTTCGACTGGATCACGCGTGTTACGCTCGTATTCGTATGGTTGAGTGTAGGGGTACCTTGCCACTCATCAATCTTGAAGACCAAGTGAGAGAATTATCTTGCAATTTTAATCTTCTAAAAGGATAATGGGTCTTGATATGACTAAATATATGACAATAATAATAAATAATTGATTTATGAAATGTCTTTGACAATGGATGATCAAACCTAGTCTTGTAACTCCACCTTGATGAAGGATCTCTCCTACTAGTTGAAGTGGATGGTTTGTGGCCAAGACCACTTTTATCACTTGGATTCCTTCCTTTTCTAAGCATCTCATCCAAGGATACCTTGGCTTTGGTAAAGCATTTAGTTATTTGTGTCTCATCTTTTATCTTCTTATCCAACTCCAAATCTTGACTCTTTAGCTTGTCATTCTTAGCCCTTAAAACAGAAATTTTATTTAAGATTTTTTTTCTTATTCTAATGAAGCTTTTTGGACCTGCATCTTAAGTGACTCATTGAAAGCACACGATTAGCTTATCCATCTTAGCCTTAAGGTTTGTAATCTCATGAGTTGATACTAAATAAGAGTTGGACTCATGTTTAAAGGCTAACTCATGTTGATGCAGTTTATTATTAAATTTTAAACATATTTATTGCAATTTTACAAAATTTTCCTTGAGACATTCATACCTTTCCTTAATGATTTTCATTTCCTTATCATTACTCAAATCATCCTCCTTATTATCTGGTGTTGGCTTTGTACTTGTGACGGTCATGTAATCAAAATAAGCATTACATGATTATCCATCTCTCATTTCTTCTTCACTAACATCCTTATCATCCCAAGTATTGATGTGTAGCTTCTTTAAGCCCATTTTATATTCTTCTTTACCATTTTATCTTTTTTTTTCTTACAATCATTTTAAACTTGGACATTCAAAGGTTAAATGTTCTTGTCCATTGCATGCTTAACATTAAAGTTGTAAAACATATTTAGAAAATGAAGAATTACAAGGCTTACCTCTTGAAGACTTAATCTTATCATAATCATTGGTTGTTTGAGTAAGTAATCCTTGAAATTTTCTTTTCATAATTCTATTTGCTAGTGGATCATATGAAGATGTTATCATTGATCTTGATTCACCTTGTGTGATGGTTATGTCTCTATCATGCTTAACTTACAATGCATCATGCTTAACTTGCATAACATAAAACTCAAAAGAATATAAGTTCCTTTCCATCCAACCTTTTTCAATTATTTATACCATATAGATAAAGTAGTGTTGCAAGTGACATCTTCATTTATTTCATATTTTTAAGTTGTCAATTTAAATATGATCACCAAGCTTTGATACTATTTGTAGATCAATGAACTTAGAAAGGAGGGTTGAATGATTTCTAAAGAAAATTCATACTTTAAAAAATGCTAAAAATAATTAAACTAAGTATACAAAAGGAAGACACTCACCAAGTTGCATGGTAAAGCTCACCATCTTTAATCTCCTAAAATTTAACTATGTTTAAGAATACCATAATGGTAGATCATTGAATGGTACATGCCTCTCACAAGGTAATCAAATCTCTAAGTTTAGTATCCCCTAGAACTTTTAAAATCCTCACAACTTGAGTGTAGATGTAATTTTCTCACTAGACACACATATAATCCCTTAGTGTAAAAAAATTAATGAACAAGCTTAACATCCTACAAGGCTTCCAAGAACCTTGCAAGGCTAAGTATAAATGTGGTAGTCTTGTAAGGTGCACACACAACCCCTTAAGGCAAAGAAAAATCAACAAATACTTTGCCTTCTAGGTGAGAACCCCTCAGGGAAATAATGTAGATATTTCCTGAAAGAGGATCAATGCTTCTCAAAGTAATAAAAATACAATGAAAAATAAGAGATTGTAGAGGGGAATTCTAGGAATTAGATCTACACACAATACAATGATAGCTATGATAAGAATATGAATGAAATAGTAAGTCCTAGATGAATAAAAATGATACATTAATAATTTAGAAATAAATCAATATATTTGAACAAAAATAATGAATCTAAATCAAGAAAAACCTTGGTAGAGTGGTGTAGCAATGATGGTGTAGCTTCTAATTATTAATTTTCGAACCCTACGATACTCAAATAATGCAAATGTTAAACCAACAAGTTAAGAATGCCAAGATACCCAAGCAATCCAATGTGATGATGCCAATGGATGCCTTGGAATGATGAATTGAAGATATTGGTACATTTTCTTATAATCTTCACATTGTAAGAAGTTTTCCTTGTCAAATAGTTAGAGATGTGACTAAGAATGACTTTTTTATTTGCTTCAATGACTACATAGGACATCTACCTTGAGCTTGGGACATCCACCCTACAAAGGCTAACATTGAGGTAGGCATCTAAAAATAGCTATGACATCCACTCTATCATTTACTTCAACTTTGGTGGGACATCCATACTTTGGGTTGGACATCCACCTTGGCTCGAAGTTGTGCTCAAAAGTGATCCTACATTCTACTAGGATGTCAAAATTCTAACTTGGATATTTACTTTTTGAAGGTGGACATCCACCCTGGGATTGGGACATCCACCCCCTTTTTTTGGGATGTCCTAGAAGAAGATTAATACTTCCCACTTGAAAGTGCATGTGATCTTAAAGGCTCTTCAAAAGTCTTCTTTGATGATCTTCAACAACAAAAAGTCTTCAAATTCTATGTCTTCACCTTGATCTTGTCTTGAATCCATCAAGTTTTTAGTTAAAACTTCCCATGGAAATTTGGGACTTCTTAGTTATTTTTCCATGAGATCTCAATCTCTTCAAGAAACCTTTGAAATGACATGTTTCATGTTTTACATTAGCTTCCAAGAATGCTTAATCATCTCAAAGCCTACACATAAGCATAGCCACAAAAGCACACTTCTCCATTTACAAGTTTTAACTCATCAAAATAGTAAATTGGACAACAAAATTAACCTAAGCAAGATACATTGATAGTAATAAATCCTAAGTATTACATATGTGTCTAATTATTATAAAACTTGAACACATCTTTTATATAATTTCTTAAATCTAACATTAATATCTTGAATAACTAATATAAAGGTTGACTAAAGATGTATCATTTTTTTGAAGAAATCTAGTTTGCAAGATTCTAATAATGCATGTTTCTCATTTTTTACTATTTGCAGTAAACACATTTGGCATATTCTCTCTTCTTGTTACTCATTGTTGCATTTTTTAGTGTTAACTTAAAGGTGATATGATCTTATTCTTACTCTACTTGTAAGTGTTTTGATGAATATTAGAATGATTGCATGTTTCCCACCACCTCTAATTTTGTTCTAATTTATGAGCGGTAGGTACCCCTACACCCAACCATATGAATCACAAGTGTTCATGCATGATCCAATTAAATTCCATAGATGGGATTAGTTGTGGCATTTAGATTGTTAAGCATTGATTGCAAGATGCTATCTTCCCACTTGGACTAGTGGTAGCTTTTTCACATATGGTTTAGTCCAAAGTGAGGCATATGATAATTGTTGTTATTAGGCTTTGATTACTCCTAGAGATAAACATAATTGAGAATGAAATTTAATTCCAAGTCTAAGTAATGTTGGTAATGTAAATCTACTCTAGCCTAGAGCAATGAGTATTTAGTCCTAGCTTGTCATACCCATCTTGGGCTCATGAAACCATTACTAGGTTACCAAGCGTTATGCTGTTGGACAAACCAAGTAATAACACTATTGCGATTACCAAATGATTACACTTAAATGCTTGAAACTAGTCGTACTCATTCCACTTTACTAATGAATAAGGAAGTAAAATAATTGGAAATGTAAATGATTAAACTAATAAAATAGTAAAAACTATGCTAAGTAAAATAGTAAAACTAAGTGGATGTTGCAATGATAAAAAGAAATCTTGATCTTTATTTTTGGTCATGAACTATGCCCAAGTACACTACACTTGAATAAATATTCCGTACAACTACTCAACAACACATTGTGGGAATTCACTCTATTGCTAAAACTACAAAAAAATTGTAAGAGTCTATCTAAGATTGGAATGAAAGTTCTTCAAATCGTGTCCCTAGGTGCTATATTTATAGGCAGGCATGCATCCCATGATATCAAATATCCAATGTTATAGCTTGTGCTCCAATATTGGGGCTAAGATATTAGATCCTTGATATTGTAGTTGACAAAAAATGCAACTTATCATACCCTGACAATTAACTAAAAACTTGTTCTTAAGTTAAAACAAAATGAGGCTACAAAATTAGGAGGTAGATTTACATGACATTGATTACTATGTACATGACTCTTCAATGTCGCAGTGGTATTTACAAAAATGACACAAAACATGACATGATAACTTTAACAAAAACAAAATTTTGGTGAAGCTTGATGTAGCCTTATGTAGTTTTAGGTGGTAGTTGCTTCCCCTTGTCGTCAGGCTTCTAAAATCTGTATTAGTTTAAGAGTGCTTGAAGCTTCTCCTCTTTTGTTCTTGGCTCATGTACTATCCATGCTTATTGTGCAATGTGTGATGAAGCAGGTACATCCCATGGGCATGGTAGATGCAGAAACATTTGATTTGCCTTGACATACCAAGATGTGAACTACCTTCTCTCCTTTTCAAATGCTTTGGCCTTTTCTTATAGTTCATGGTAATCAGTTAATCTTCTGGCTAGTTTGCTGCTACATCCTTCTACCCTTAGTAGCTAGCCTTTACTACTTCCAGTTTAGAGTTTTCCATTTGGAGTTTTTGCAAAGCATCTTTATGATCCACAAAATCTTTTTCATACAAAGCATATGTGATTGCTACTTGCTATTCTAGCTTGTTCCTAGCTTGCCTATTGTTAACATGGCTAAGTTAACATAATGGAGGTTAGCTAACCACATGTATTCTTTCAGATCTTCAATCTATAGGTCTTTCTTTTTCACTTTTTCTTGGTGGATAAGGGCATAACTGTCTAGAATGGGTTGCCAGTTAGGATTTTGTGTTGAAATGGTAATAATTCTAGCTTTGGCCATTTGGATCTCCTTCTTTATTTGCTTGTACATGCCCACTTGATCACAGAAGTGTTCCCTAAGCCATTTATGTTTCTTTGCCTCCTTTTGCCACATGCTTATTTCAATATCTAACTTTTGATGAATGATGCGTACCTCCTCCATTGAGAGGATTTGATTTTCTCTTACGAGACAACTCATGTCTTATTGACCTGTACTAGTTGTTTCCTTAACTGGTGGATGCTCTCCTCCAGGATGTTTTTCTACTTTCCACAGTGGTCAACCTCATGTTATAAGTAGTAAGTTGTTTATTTTCCTCTTGGACCTTAGTAAGTGCCTTCACATGTGTATTTGTTTGTGCCTCAGCTACTAAGGCATTCCATATTGCCTTCTCCTTTTGTGTTGCCATCTTTCTATTCTGCTTGATTAGGTAATTTATCTACTTTGTTTTGAACTATTCTATTTGGTTAGGTGCAACGAGTTATGTAGGATCTCTACAGACGGCTTTCATGGCTACAAGCTCTTCTTGTAATCTCATAATTTCATTTTTTGCATGCTCTACCCTTGTCTCTACCATGAACAATGTTCCTTTAGTAGTGATGAGCATAGACTATATTGCAGTGACATCATTGGGGATGTCAAAAAGTGTTGTCATGACTTGTCTAGTTTGCAGCAGTCTATTGAGCACATCCTCATGGTCAGTAGGAGTCATTGAAATTCTAGCTAATCTTTGAGCATCTCTAGCTCTAGCTAGATCTATCGATAGCATAACAGGTATATTAAAAGATTCTTTAATATGATCAGTGATCACCTATGTTGCTTCCGCTACATCTTAGTGATGCATTGCCACAACTATTGCTTCCTATCCAGTCTCAAGTACCACTTAGAATGATGTAACATTCCTAGAGATTTGTTATGACCATTACACCTTTCCTCTTGACTATAGTGAGATTTGTCCACTTGTTAGATCTGCTGAAATTGTGGGCTAAATGGCATTGTTGATCACTCTGTAAAGATTGGCCTCCTCCCTTGTTCCCCAACTGATGGTTTTTGTAATCTGTTGCAGATGACTCATCAACGATCAATAATCTTGTGGTGGCAATGGTGAAACTTGCTATTTTTGCTATTCTTGTTATTGTTGCTTTTGCTACTGTTGTTGCTCCTATTGTTGCTCTTGTTCTTCACCCTGATCTTTTTTAGGTGATGCTAGTTTAAGCAATTCAACGTATGAAGCATTTTGGGTTTTCTCCTAGGAATGCTAGTGGTGTATCCTAGGATCCTAGCTTGCTTGCATAGCTTTTTGATAAGGCAAGGAAATGGAAGTGTTGGCTTTCCTACCTTTCTTTCTTCAAACCACCTCTGTATTTCCATAAAGTAGAGTTGTGCGAGGTAGGCATTGTATTTGCCGATTAGAATCACACTTCCTCTAGCTACATAAGTAGATAATCTGTTGAGTCCTTTGGTTGGAAACAGATGATAAGTGCTAGTTTTGAAGTAGATTCTATCTTCCAGAGTTAGCTCATTATAGCCCTTATCTTCTTTGCCATACGTTCATTTTAGCCATAGTTTTTTGGTTTTAGGGTTTGATTAGGTGGACATATGTGCTAACTTTGCCCCTTCGTTGGGTATATTTAGAGCTTTTACAATTGCCTTGATTAAGAATGAAATCGAGACTCCTCCAATGTTGACTATAGTTCCATGTTCTTTATTGTGCCAAAAGTAATATGTCATTTCAAGGTACCATTCACCATTCTGTGATAGTGTAGGCCACATCAGTGATGCTTGGAGTTGTGTCCTTACTGCTTCAGGAACAAATTTCATGAACAAGCCAAACTTCATCTCCACAATGATTGTGGTTAGGATGGACCTCTCTTGGATGACTTGGAGGCAATCCTATGACAATGTGAGATGTTGTCCTAGCACTTGTGGTTCCTCTACCTCTCCTTGGGCTAATTGTCCAATAGTAGGAGTTTCTTGATCAATGCTAAATGATTGGGCTTTCTACTCCTTATGTTTTGGTTCTTATCCTCCAGTTCGGCCTCTACCTTGGCCTCTTGGTCTCTTAATTATACCTTGTGAGGGTCCTCCTTATGCTCCTCTCTTTGGAACCATTAAGGATTAAAAATTACTAAGGTATTCATATTTATTCTTAATAGTTCCATACCTTACTCATACCCTTAGTTACATTAAGTTCTTAGTTTATGATTACAGAGTTAGATAAAATTTCAAAAAGTTATCCCATGAGTGTTAATCCCTTTATGACTCCTCACAATTATCTATTTTGTTCATATGTATGGTTCATTATGATTGGTTATGGTTCCTTAAGAGTATTATTTGAGTGTTTTGGCTTCATTATGATTAGTTCTTAAAAATTTTCAAGTTTCACTTCATTCTTACCCTTAAAATACTTTTGAGCATTAGAATTTTTCGAAAAATAGGCTCAGATTTTCCTCACTACATCCTCCCATGACTAAGATGAGCACTTAGTGATCAAATAGGTTTAGAAAATACAAAAATCGAAGCAATAACGATCAAGTGATGTCTTGGGAAATCTAGGAGGTTAAAACTTATATTAGAGAAGAAAATTGAAAAAATCTCCCTTTTGTGCAAATGAAGAATGGTGAAAAATTTGCAAAGTCCCCTCATATTTATACTTTTTGGCAGACCCAATAGTGGGGACTCGACATCAGGGATATGATATTGGAGCCCAAGAAATTTAATTTTTCACAAAGGTTTTATGGGAAAAATTGATTCCTTTGGATGTTTGGAAGGTTTTAAGGTTTCTGAGAGGGTTTGTATGATGGATATATGTTCATTTTTGCAAAACATTATCATTTGTAGTTCATCAAGAAGGAATCTCGAGCTATGAAAGTTCATAAGATGGATAAGAAGGGTAATGAATTCGTGTTGTGAGAATGGAGAGTTTAAATGCTATGGGAAGTATTTATTGACATTTATTAATGTTGGAAGGTTCAAGATGATGTGGAATCGCTTTGCAGGTATAAGATACAATAGTTATACAAGTGGGTCCTCCCTAAAGTAGGTTCCAGCCATTAATGCCCTTGTATAACCATGCCTAAAAGTGTCCTTAGGTACTTAAGGAGTTGAATGTAATGCATACCTATTGATTAAAACACATGTGTTAGTGTCACAAATTGGGAAAATAATGCTATGTTATACAAAACCAGAAGTTATGACTGTTCAAATAGTGAGATGAAATGGACTTAGAAGGAATTGCAAAAATCAGGACGTGAGGTGTCTTATCATAGGCATAATGAATTCTTATGTTGTATTACTAGTTAAAGTAATCACTAGCCTTTTTGTCCAAGATTCAAACCAAGTCTCGACGACATTTCAGTGACATCGCATTGCTTCATCTCTTGGGATTATAATAGTAAGACTATCAATGTTGCAAGGAGTATTGTCACTTGGCATATTGTCCAAGGGAGGAGTTTATTTATGGAACTTTATTTATTTTCTAAATTTTTGAGAAGCTACCTACCTTCAGGCATGGGTAACATGTCTTTCTAGTGGAACCCCCAAAAATTTATTTTGTGCTCTTTTTATTTTTAATTGTGTCTACCTTTTAAGGTAACACTTATTTTACTCTTACTTCCATTTTTTATTAGATCTACAAGTATATAATACAACCTTAGCAACATGATAGAACTCATAGGAATCCAAAAGAATCCACAAATCCCCTTGATGTCACACCCTTATCATTCCCACTTGGGTTTTCACTTTTCGGTTTAGGCATAATGATCACAAGTTTATTCTTGGTTGTATGATGGAAAACAATATCATTATGACCATGGTAAGAACCTCTTATTAATGGAATGGGTGGATGGATGATGTGGGCTCACTGTTCAAATACTTAGTTCCTTATGACTTGATAACATAGAGAAATCTTCACCTTATTGGACTACATCTTGCCTTTATTTGTAATGTGTCTTATTTGTAATCAAAATTATTTACAAAGGGTTTGAAAACAATGTATGAAAGAAATAAAAAAGATAGTAAGAATTGAAAAATGTAAAAGAATGAAAATGTTAAAAGAGTGGAAAATGTTGAAGAATCAAAAGATATTAAAGAATATCAAAAATTTAAGAAATGAAAAAGCATCAAAGAATGTGTAAAATTGTAAAAGAATTGGAAAAATTATATCAAGAAATAAGAAAAGTAAGAAAAATTGTAAAACAAAAATGGAAAAGCACTCATTAATTCTAGAATCAAGGTAAGGGATCTCCCCCACTACTGAACTCATGTGTGAGTGTTCAAAAAATGCTCCCTAGGTCTCTTGGATCATATACTCAAAGTGGTTCACTTATCATCTTGATTGATTTAACTTTTCTTTTATTATCCCATGTGATTTTGATGGTAGTCGAGTTGTGATCATCTAAGTTCTTGTTTTCTTTCCCTTTTAGTGTATGATTATGAGTTAGTATTTTCATTTTTGGGTCCTTGGAGTCATTTCCTTAGAGTGGAAATTAATAACTGAATCGAATTGTTCCATGCAGTTTTTATATAGTTAAAAGTTCTCAGTTGTTTTCCACAGGGTGTCTTTTGGGTTGGTGGCATTTGTTCTTTCTTTTGCACACACTTGTTTTTTATTGTTTTGTGGACTAGTGTGATGATTGTGTTATCATTCTGGAGTATTGGTCCATGACTACACCTTTTGCTTTTAGCAGTAATGCATGGAATTCACTGTGTCTGTATGGCCTTGTGCATGTCTTCCTTAGAGATCGTAATAGATAGATCCCTCATACTTAGCTTAGTATCAATTATGCTAAGCCATTCTTTCCCCACAAAGATTGGAAATTCCTTATCAACATCTTTCACATCGATTAGGAAAAATTCTATTGGATAAGTCCACCCATTGACAGTTGTTACTACATCGTCTATTTGTCCTAAAGAAATGGCAACACATTGATCTACAAGCTCCAACCTAATATTGCACTCTTTCAATGGTGGTAGGTTCCATCCTTGATATGTTTTGTAAGAGATAAAATTTACATTGGAACTTGAGTCTAATAGAGCTTTGCATGGTTGATTTCTAGCTACTCATAGATAAATCAAAGGAATTATGAGATCAATTCTCTTTCTAGGGAGTGGCCCTACCTAAATTCAGTTAGTGATGATTTTTGTAAGCATGACAATCTACATGTTTGGGTTTGATGATGATGGAAGCTTATTGATAGTGAGAGGATTTGTTTTAGGAGAAACTGGTATCGGTGAAGTTTTAATTCTATTAGCCTTTTTTGGACTTGTCCTAAAGAAAGGATGTTTATTTGTCTGGTCCTTAGCGTTACTGGTAGGATCCTCTACTTGTATATTTACTACCCTTGTAGCTTTCCTCTGCTCTGGTTGTGACAACAATTCCCCTTGTATAGCAGGTGTTGGCATTAGTGGCAAAGGATTGGAAGGGGGATTTGATGGGCTAGTTATTTGTGAATGTGCATAAGGACTATGATCCATCCTTGGAGTAGTAGGTCTATAGTATTTTGGTGGATAATAAGGAGAAGGAGTTTGAACTAATGTGTTTTCTGAAGCTATTGGAAGTTGAATGTAATATCCATAAGGATTTGGTTGCCTATATGGATATTGTTGCATTGGCGGTGGCATTGCCCATGTCTATGGCTGTTGCCACTACTGGTGATATTGCTCCTATGATTGAGGGTAGGCTCTACTTGGGTAATATGTTGGTTGGAAAGGTTGCCTAATATTACATTAAGGATAAGGTAGTCTTTTGGCCATATGCTTTCTAACAAAGCTCAAGTTGAGTGCATATACCCCAGATTTTTGCAAGTGAGCCATAATAGAACATCACTTAGCATGTTCATATTGGTACATATTGCATCCTTCCTCTTCCTCCGAATTAGAGTCAGTATACCCTTCAATGGTAGCAAATTTTCCTTCATGCTTATAGCTTTCTTGTCCATGATCTCTTTTCTTCTTCCTTTATTTACCCCTATTGAGTGCTTGTTCAGTCTTTTCTTTCACAATCTTTAGGGCTATAGTAAATTTTTCATCCATTGAATCCCAGGCTTTCTCTACCTTAGTTGCTATATCATTAACTGATTTTTGAATAGGCAGAGTCTTTTGCTAAATAACATTATCCAAGGTTTCATCCCCTTACTTGTTGCATATCTACACATATCTTTTTCTAATTGATGGATCTCTATTATATTTCTTTGTTGATTCCCTTTTTCTTAACTCATCCTCTTCTTTTACCACTTGATCAATTAGTCTTTGAATGCAATGGTCAACCATTTTTGATAAACTACCTTGAGTGTAAACCCTAAGAGTCTCTCTGGTTTTGCTTTGTAGGCCATCTACAATGTGCTTGAGCTGTTCCCTTGGTGAAAATCCATGGCTTGGGCATATGTGCAACAGTGAATAGTATCTGTCCATTACTGCATCAAGGGTCTCATGAGTCCCTTGCTTCCATCCTTGGATTTATTTTTGTAACTTAGACACTTGTGAATAAGTTTGATATTTATTGTTGAAAAGTTCGAGCATGGTACTCCAACATTTGATTGATTCAAGTTCCAGTGACTCATACCAACTCTCTACCTTCTTCACATGTGGTGTGAAAAATAACTTCAATTTTTGTCAATCAATTTCGATATTTTGGAGGACGTAGGTATTGTGGAAATCTTGAAGGTGATGTTGTGGATTAGCATTATAGCCACCTTCAAATCTTGACATGTTGTTCATATCTAGCCATTTGATTTGACTATCCCTCACGTGCCTAGTTGGTATGTGGATAACTTCCTAAATGTTTATCATGCTTTGGGTTGCCATGGGGGGTTCATCATTGTGCTTGGGTTCATATGCTTTATTGTAGCAGTGACCCCTTATGTGCTCATACCTTGCTTGATCCTCTCTTTGATCCCATCATCTTCTTCATTCATATTCTTCATCTTCTATATCAGAGTGTCTTGAATATCAGTCATGATGGTCATGAGTCCTCCTTTTTTTACTATCATAGTCATCTTCTATTAGATTCCACTGTTGATCATGATGAGGTAGATGAGGTATTAGGAGAATGATGCTAGCTTGTTCTACTTTCATGACTCTTGTATGCTTCTTTGTAGGACTTGATAGGAACCCTTGGCCTTGAGTCCTACTTATACCTTGAGTCAATAGCCTCCCCCTTAGGTGTTTTTGCTAGAGTGGAATGAAGTGAGGCTTTGACAGGTTCCTCAAGTTTGATGATAGGTGTATTTGAAGGCTCTTCATGATTTTGGTTAAGTTGCTCCAAAATAAATGCATTAGCATCAAGTTCTTCCGAGACAATAGAAGTGTTGGCCTGCTTCCCTTTGCTGTGTACATTTTTGATCTCCATGGTAGCACCTCTCCTCATTTGCTCCTTTGTGGGTTCATAGGGTCTTATCATGTGTTGAGTCAAATGCTACCCTTCCTGGAGATGGTCCAAATGCATTCCCCTTAAGGTAGTTTGGATCATGTTAAGTGTTGCATGTTTTGGAGGTAGGAATATGTTGCCTTGCATGTTCCTCTACCTCATTTGATTATCCTAATGAAAGATGAAAGTGAAGTTTGGATGATAAGGATTAGTGTGAGCATAAGTGATTCTTATTTGCATTGGCATCCCCCATACTTCTTCATCAATGATTTTGTCATTGCTTCTTCTTGTCTTCTTGGCAAGTAATGGTTGATATTTGTTCAAAGACATATTATATATTTTTAGATGTTATGTTTTAAGTGTGCTTTTCTTATGGTTGTAATGTTTGAATTTATGTTTTAGGTACAATAATCTTTAAAAATCAATTACTAAGCATACATTGACTTGTCTTGGGCAACGACACCAATGATGAGTGGTAGGTACCTCTATGCCCAACCATATGAATCACAAGTGTTCATGCATGATTTGGTTGAATTCCATGGATGGGACTAGTTGTGGCATCTAGATTGTTAAGCATTGATCATTAGATGCTGCCTTGCCACTTGGACTAGTGGTAGGTTTTTCACATATGGTTTAGTCTAAAGTGAAGCATATGATAATTGATGTTGTTAGGTCCTGATTACTCCTAAAGATAAAATAACTAAGAATGAAATTTAATTCTAAGTCTAAGTAATGACGGTAATATAAATCTACTCTAGCCTAGAGCGATGTGTATTTAGTCCTGGCTTATCTTACATGTCTTGGGCTCAGGTAACCATTAATGGGTTACCAAGCATTATGCTATTGGCCAAACCAAGCAATAGCATTATTGGAATTACCAAATGATTACACTTAAATGCTTGAAACTAGTTGTACTTATTCTGCTTTACTAATGAACAAGGGAAGTAAAATACTTGGAAATGCAAATGATTAAATTAATAAAATAGTAAAAACTATGCTAAGTAAAATAGTAAAACTAAGTGGATGCTGTAATGATGAAAAGCAATCTTGATCTTTATTTATGGTTATGAATTGTGCCCAAGTACACTTCACTCAAATAAATATTCCATACAATTGCTCAACATCGCATTATAGGCATTCACTTTATTATTAAAACTACAAAAATAAATTGCAAGATTCCACCTAGGTTTGGAATGAAGGTTTTGTGGATTGTGCCCCCAAGTATTGTATTTATAGGTAGGCATGCATCTTGCGATATCAAATATTTGATGTCATAGCTTGTGCTCTGGGGCTAAGATATCGGATCCTCGATATCATAGCACTAATAAAATTGAAGCTTTTTTTTTTGTTGCATTTCTGTCTTCTTTTTCATCTCTCTAAAATTTTCTTTGTACCAAGTTTTCAAACTTGTTCTCAAACTATTATTACATCAATATTATCAATACCTCATTTTTGTAGTTACAATCATCTTTCATGAAATCATCTATGTTGTTGAGATGTTTAAAGGATCTCTCATGAGTTCTCATTACTATTTTTTATTTATATAGAATGTTCAGAATTGATACATTACTTCAACTTCCAAGGACAACAAATTAGGGTATAATAATATTATTGCATATGAAAATTTGAGTTTTCATCTTGAATTCATTTAACAAAAACTATTTTAAAATATTTTAAATTTTCTTCCATGATTCTTGATGAGACGCGGTTTTCACTAGGCCGCGATATCGCGTACGCGATATCGCGGCCGAC
>MNCI01025796.1:122093-166802 GCA_015680685.1 Gnetum montanum
ACCAAAAAAATCACATACCTCAGACTTGCTTAACCATACACCGTGACACATACAAGCAAGCCTGGGAAGACAACGAACGATTAACCCCAAGTGTTTCTTGTGGCGTTAAGGCATTTAGTCTGCGGAGTTCGACCGGATCGCACGTGTACGCTCGTATTCGTATGGTAGAGTGTAGGGGTACCTCGCCACTCATCAATTCTTGATTAAGACATAGGTCCACACTATACATCCATAAAAAAATGTAGTTTGTACAATTATTTGAAAAAGATATTTTAAAATTATCCATGTTCATATATTGTGATTACCACTTTTGTTGTCATATGCAATGCTTTCGCTTAAAATTTTGTTGTGATAACATTCACCTTTATTTCTATACATTCACAAAAGTTTTGTAATTAATGCATCATTACTTTTAAGCTATTTTGAAATTTGTAATTAGTACTACATCATCTCCATAGATTAAAAGTTGTATGCATGATTGATCCACTTTAATAGCATGATTTATAGATATCACTTTATTCTACTCTTATAGTTTATTAATACAAACGTGGAATAATGTTAGTGAAAGGGGACAACCTTGCTTTACTTCTATATTAATCCTTCATCTTTTAATTGAAAAATATGTTTTTATATTAATTTTTGTTGATAAGCCTAGATACGAAAAGAGGAGGGTTAGCATTAGGTTGGCATCTACTTGTAAAACCTTGCCAAATCTCATGGATGAGTTCAGTCAACCCCATTTTGTTAAGATAAGGATAGGATGGTGATGATGATTAATTAAATAAACTTGAATCAACTTTACATTGAACAAGTCTGCTTCATATTTGATCTCTCACAATAGAATCAAATGCTTTAACAAAATCAACAAAATAAATAAACATTTTACTTTGTTTACCATTTGCTTATTTACGAGTAACTAGATGAGCCATTGTAGGATGCTTTTTTTAAAAAATCTCACTTGTGAAATCGTACTTAATTTTTTTCTCTAAAATGGTACCTACCAAGTTTGCAATTGAGTTACTAATCATGATCAATTCATAATTATTTAAATCTTATTTTTCTCCTTTTAGAAAAAGCATAACAACTCTACTAATCATCTATTATTTGTATAAACCATTTTGAAGTCATTCATTAAACATTTTCTAAGTCTCTATTCAAACTAACTCTCCACCACATTTTAATAATTCAAGATACGATTCTTCTACATCTACAACTTTTTGAGAAGCTAATTTTTTAATTCCATCCAATATTTCATCATACATAAGATATAAAATATTTGACATGCAACTAGGTATGTTATTGGCCTTATGGTGAAATAGGATTTTTTGTAAAATTCTTTTATCTATGAAAACGAAATATCATTATTTGGAGAAATTGTATTTTTAAAAAGTTTTGAGATATTGCATGGATCGTACATTATCATTTGCACCATATTTTTTGGTACTCTTTTAAATTTTTTCTTGGAGCAAGTTCATGTAGCCCTTATTTAAAGCTTTCTTATGATAAGAATTGTGGATAGCTAATCTTTTAGACATTCTTCATCAAACTACTTCTCCTTACTCATAAACTTCTATTGCATAGTAACATTTTTAACAACCTCTACCAAAATATCTTCTAATGAACCTTTAGATATTTTTATTTTAAACATATTTTGTACATCTTGTTAAAAAGATTTTGTATTTGTCCTTGTAATTGATGAGTCATGGTCTATTCGGTGTCATGGTCTATCAAGTCCTGTTATCGGACCCTTGATATCAAGTATAGGATACCAGGTCTGATAGGCCTTGATATTGGACCCCCGATATTGGGCCCCCGTTATTGGGTATGCGATATCGTGTTCTCATAAGCAATATCGGGTACACAATATCGTGGTTCCTGTGTGGGCCTATAAATACACATCTAGGCACATAGGAAGAGAGAGTTTTTAGTGAGTCAGTTAGTGTTAGAATAGAGTCTTTTTGTCACTTTTTCCTCTCAACTCTCAACTCTTTTCTCCTAGTGCATGCCCACAGTGTGATGATTGTAATTGTACGACACCTTTATTCGAGTGTGATGTACTTGGACATGCACATGATTGGAAATAAAGATCTAGATTACTTCATCATTGCAATATTCACTTAGTTTAATTATTTAATTGTTATTGTTATTTATTGCTTTTGTAGTTAATATCTCTTCATCCTAAACTCCTTAAATGCAGAATGAGTACAACTTAATCACGAGCATTTAAGTGTGACTACTTGGTATCCTAGTAGCATACCTAGGCCATGCACTTGGTAATCCTAGTGGTAGTCGTGTACGAGGTCCAAGATGTGTACAGATGATTAAGGAATAGATGCTCATCGCACTTACGCTAGTTTAGATTCTCTCCCCCTATTTCCTCTTAGCATAACTCTCTCTCCCTTTTTCTCCTAGCTTAGCTAAGATTATTTTCCATTGCCTCCAGGAGTAACATTAGTTTAGGAACACATCATACACCTCATTCTGGACTAAACCATATGTAACAAAGCATATACTAGTCTAGGTGGGAAGACAACGAATTGCGATCAACGAGTAACTATCTAGATACCACAACTAGCCCGTCTGTGGAGTTCGATCGGATCATGCACGAAATGCTCGTATTTGTATGGTTGAGTGCAGGGGTAACTCACCACTCATCAGTTATATATATCTTTTTATTTTCTAGCATTGCATATTGCTAGAAAACCTTCCTTTAATGAAAAATCTATAGGACATGTTGTAGAAACTCTATTAATTTACCACCATCCTGAAAGTTGATGAATGGTAATAAATTTTGAAGGTTGGTTAACATATGAACAATTTCCTTCTTTTCAAAGTCTTAAGATAATGATCTAACCACTTGAGCCATTTATCATTAGTTGCACAAAAAGCTATAACAAAAGCTATCAAATAATATTAATCCAAATAGCTATATCAGAAGTTATCAAATATTATCAGTCCAAACAACTATATCAAAGCTATCAATCCAAGTTAATCCAAAGTTAATCCAAAGGATAAATCAAGACATGTTAAATCTATACATAACACAAAATTAACAAAGCAAAGATCAAGAATTTGAAACATGGAAAATTACACACATCTATTCATGAACATTTACCTACAAATACCTTTTCTTACAAGTGTTTTAAAGATAAAAAATATTTTATGTTAATCTTAATTGTTAGATGTTTTTATTTTGAAGACTTCTTTATCTACCTTAACAAGTACAAGAAAACCTAACTTAATAAGTTAAAAAATGAGAATAAGTGATAATGCTATATATAATTTTATAGGATAAAATGGGATAGATGTGAGACTTAAGAAATAATGAATAATAATTAGAATCTTAGAGTACATCAAATCATCAATATTGAGGAGAGATAGTAAACATAAAAGAAAAAACCAACAATTTTGAAGATACATTTTCTAGTTATTAATCCTCAAAAAACCTCCCCTCTAGGGTAAGAAAATAATTAGGGCTTAAACATCCTCACGCGTTTTCACTTCTTACTAAGGTTTTTTTATAAAAAGAAGAAGAACTTCTTAAACATCCTCCTTGCATAAGTGTATTTTTGATAAGGAGCATCTAAGCATCACCATCTTTGATTCATTTTACAATTAATTTAGCTAAGAGAGAATCACCTTGATTATAATAATTAATAAAGCCAATTCTAGTTTTTTTCTAATAGTGCAAATCTCAAGCACTTCTAGAAAAACCTTAATGATTTTTATTAGTAGATTATACAAATTGACAAATAACTCGATCAATTCTGTCATGACAATATTTTGTAGGAGTCCAAGAACTAGGATAGTAAACATGAGTAGAATAAAGAATCTGCTTAATAATTTAAACCTTGCTAGTAAGGGTACGTTATTTTTTATTTCATTGAGCAAGCTTTCTTTTAATTTTATTAGCAATTTAATTCCATAAAATGTT
Source organism: Gnetum montanum (assembly GCA_015680685.1). Lineage (NCBI taxonomy): Eukaryota > Viridiplantae > Streptophyta > Gnetopsida > Gnetales > Gnetaceae > Gnetum > Gnetum montanum. The sequence goes on from MNCI01025796.1 coordinate 126,028, forward strand.
TAAATTAGGCTTAGAAGAAAATGGTATTTTTGAAATTTCAGAGACATAATCTTTTTTCAAGATTTTCTACTATTAAAGAGTAACTCATGCACCAATGTTATCTTTACAATAAATAGTAAATTTTTATTAATTATTATAAGAACCAAACATCATGCAATGTTCCTTCACTCTAGCTAATAAATTATTAATATGATGTAGGGAACTATTGATCATAAAAGAAATCATATGCAAGTTCATGTTAGGTAATTACGTATGTTGATTGTTAGTTGAAATTTCTTTGACGATACAATTTTTGCACAAAAACAACTACAACTAACAATCATAAAGAAGAAAGTGATGATGAGTGTGATTACAAATCCATGAGGGAGTCATCCAGTGGAAATGAGGGTTTCTAGAGTAAAACCATCATGGAGACTTCAAAAATGGCAAGGACATTAGTCTCCTTGAAGACATGAGTAAATGATGGAAATAACATGGCATAGGGATCCTTGAAGAGACTAGGAGATGCATGAATTTTCTTTGCAAATGCTTTGAGGAGCCATGCTTGGTTTAAGAAGGAACCATCAGATGCATATAGGCATGCTAGATTTGGTTTGGTAAATGGACTTGAAAGTTCTAGGATATGTATTTTGAACAAGGCTTTCGAGGTTTAGTGTTATTGTTTCAAGTTTGTATTGGTCAACATGTTTAATGGTACAATGCTACCATTAAATGTCTATAGATATGAGAAGCTAGGGATTGGCTTAAGATTTCAATGAAACTTAATACCCTTTGAGGTAATGCAATTTTATTAGTGATGAATTATACTTAGGTAGGTGATGAGTGGCGAGGTACCCCTACACTCAACCATACGAAACGAGCGTAGCACGCGCGATCCGGTTGAACTCCGCAAACTAAATGCCTAACCACCCCATGGAACACTTGGGGTTAATCATTCGTTGTCTTCCCAGACTTACTTGTTGTTGTCACGGTGTATGGTTAAGTAAGTCCGAGGTATATGATTCGTTTGGTCTTTTCTGGTTTTTCTCCTATGCTATGAGGGTGAAGGGTTGAGAAACTAACTAACTCTAACTAAGGACCTAAGTCTAAATTAACTAGCGTCAGCATTCGTTCCCACTTACCGTACACACCCTGCACTATGCAACTGTGGCTACCAAACGCTAATCGTTACTGGGATCACCACACGTAATGCACGTGCTCGAAGTGGTCATACTGAGGCACCTAGTTAGCCTAAGTGTGATAAGCAGCCGATTCCTTGGCTAGCCGTACACACCCGTGGGTGCTCGTAGCCAAGTCGTACTTATCCCACGTTCTAGCCTAATGCGATGAGTAGCCGATTCCTTGACTAGCCATACACATTGGACTACCATTGGGATTACCAAGCGTAGATCCTAGAATACGCTACTAAGTTACCAAGTAGTCACAATGCTCGTAATCAAGTTGTACTCCCGCATTGCGACGAGCAGCCGATTCCTTGACTAGCCGTACACATTCGTAGATGCTCGTAATCAAGTCGTACTCGTGCACACTAACAACAATGAATAAATAACAATAAAATAAAACCATGTACTGCAAGGTTTATCCAATCAAGTTCGTCTTTATTACTGTACACAACTTGTGTTTAGGTTACAAAGTTGCTCGAATAAAGAGCCGTTCACTCTAGGACTCCTACTACGGGCACATGGGAAATTAATCTAACTCTGGAGTGTTCAAACTGCCAGAGCTTCACTACTTCTAGCCAGGATTGGGAAATGAAGGGAGTGCCGCCTCTTATTTATAGATTTGGCGACGGACTGCGATATCGCAGGGAACGATGCAATATCGTGGTGGCAGCGATATCACGTACGTGATATCGCGGCTTGTGCGAAACGCATCTCATCATACCCCCATGACTGAATGAAAACTCATCCTCGAGTTCCTTACAATAATATTGGGAAGGTATGGAATTATTGAGGGGAATGGAACTAATGGGATGACATGTGAACGAATCATTATTACAAAACTTGACAAAACTGGTGTTCATGACAACAAGGGTGAACACCTTATTACAATGATATCAGGCCTTTGTTGGCAACTTGAGAGAAAGAGAGAGATAGAAAGAAGTGTTGCTGCTGCCAACACCAAGATTGCACTTTCGTTGTCCATCCATAAGCGTGCCATCGATCTTGCTCCTTGCATAGCTGCTTCAGCGCTGCTCCATTCCAAGTGTTTTGATTCAGCTCCAGATCCAATTCATTGTTGTATGATTGCCATCTGCACACACAACACAATCATATATTAGCAAGTGTAAATGAATCGTTATGTAATTAATACCTTGCTTTGGTGTAAGTCCATTGGCTAGGTTGTGATATGGCTGATATGGACCTGGGAAGATGTTACTGATAACTACCGAAGGTGTAGGGGTTAGGAAGAAAATCAAAAATTTGAAGGCTAGGAGAAAATCGAAAAAAGCGGGTCCCATACCCCCATGACTAATCGCGAACCTCCGGTATCGTTAGAATGGAGAAGGGAAAGGAGTAAGAAAGATAGAGAAAAAGGGACAACAGTAAACATTAATGAAATGGATGTCAAGATGGTAATGAAAAAAATAATAATTAATTGCAAAATGTTAAGGAAAAGAAGCTAGCTAAAGCTCCAAATAGGAATGTTAGTGGGTCCTCCCCAAAGCAGGCTCATGCCGTTAATGCCCTGACAGACCCACATTCAAAGAGTCCGTAGGCTCTGGGAATGTCTGTTGGAACAAGAGTTAAAGTCTTAACCACAAGCATTTACCAAAAAGAAAACAATGCATCAACCAAAATATATACACTAATGATACAATCGGCAATGAGGTGAATAACGGAGAGAAGGATGAAGAGAAGAGAATGGAATGGAATCCTAAGAACAAGGTGGTGTACAGCCCCTTATGCGTGTTATGATTAATGTGACTTGGCAAGTCTCATTCCAACTCCGGCCTCAAATCGACCACTTCCAATGACTTCGCATCAATGCATTCGGTTAAACCATCCACTTGGATAACAGGGATGCATCTTCAAAGAGCAACCACCATTTCGACGAAACAAGGAGAGAATGGGAGGTGAGAAGGGCCTTAGTTAGAGGGAACACTTTTGGTTCCATAACCAGTGCTTGTAGCCCAAATTTTATTTCGTCTAAGGGGTGTACTTTGAATTCTCACTTTTTCTCTTGTTTTTTTTTATCGTTTTGTGTTTTTATGCGTGAGAACCACACCATGCAAAGACTTCTTATTTTTATTGTCTCAGCTTCCAAGAGTGGGGTAACATCGAAACGGTAAGAAAACTCAAGAAGAAAAACATCCAAGCATCCAAGAGAATGATCAACACAAAAGCATCAAGTTCCCTTGAAGTCACACCCTTTGCAATCCTTGAGTCCTTGCTTAGTTTGAGAAATACCCAGTCACCGATTTGTTAAAGTTCTTATTAGAAGGGAATTGTACATTTCCAAGCCAAAAGAAACCATAGAGATTGGTGGATGGATGGATGAAGTGATCTCATTGCCTGCCATATCAAAAGAAACATACCTTAGTATCAACATTGTGACTTAAAGGTAAAAACCAAACATTAGCAATCAATAGGAAAACAGTTCATACCGTCATGCTGAACACTTATTGGGTGACAAACTTACAGGGTGGATACTCACACACACATAAAAAATGGAAAAGTATAATGATGTTGTAAAACAAAAATTATAAAAGTTAAAGAAATTTGTAAAACAAAAATATGTAAAACAAAAAAGTGTTAAACAAAAAAGTGTAAAATAAAAACTAAAAAAGAACTGAGGGCCTCATATGATCAGTATAGGTGGCCATCTCCCCTATGACTGAGTTGTAAGGGAGAGATCCAAAGTAATGAGCATTTGTTTGAATTTCTTAGAAGTGCCCAACTTCTCCCAATTGATGATCTTAGATTAAGGGGTGGAAGTTGGCGACGCTCACGTTCCAATGTATATATGCTTTCATTGTTGGCATGGGTTACCTCAGTTCATTCCATGCATGTTTTGTTGCTCCTATGAGTAATTGTCAAGCACAGGGTGTCTACTACTTCTTGTGTGGTTGCTACATATAGGCATCCTTGTTGCAAAGTCTCAAGGGCACACCTGCTACATGGAGGAGATGAGCATTCCTCCATGTCATCACCCGATGAATCACTGTATGTGATGCATGGATCTTTCCTCTTCTCGATCTTTCCACATATGTTTACCTTAGAGATTTCCAAGGAAAGATCGTGGATCCTAAGGCATGCATCTACTGTGCTTAGCCATGCCCTTCCCATGATAATTGGGAAGTCCCTTTCGTTGTGGTTCACTTCGATCACCAGAAAATCAGCTGGGTAGGACCAACCACACACAGTGGTAATGACATCCTCCACCAATCCCAAGGGAATGGTGATGGACTGGTCTGCCAGCTCTAATTGAATGTTTCTCTTCTTAAGTTGGGACAGGTTCCAGGCGTGATACATCTTTCGCGAAATTAACTTGACTTCGGAGCCTGAGTCAAGAAGAGCCCTATGTGGTTCATTTTCAGCGATCTGTAAATAAATTAAGGGACTCCCAGGGTCAGTTAGTTTCCTGGGAAGGTTGCCTACCTTGATCCAGTCAGTTACAGTATGCGTTAACATAACCGTATATGTTAGGCCTTGTTGGACTGAAGGGTGCTCCGAAGTGTTAGATGGTGGAGGCATGTACATGGCCTCAACTGCTTGTTGTTGTGAGAGTTTGTCTGGGCTTTTGGTTCTGAAGTAAGGTCTTCTCTTTTTACAGTTGTTAGAACCAGCAGCAGGTTGGATGTTTACAGCTCTCGCAGCGTGACGTTGTTGCGGTTGAGGAGGAAGTTCCCCTTGCATTGTTGGAGTAGGATGTGTTCCGGGAACTACTTGAGGTGGAAGAGGTGTGGATGGATTAGGAGGATGGTGTGGATATGGAGTGTCTCCTGGAGGAGAAGGAGTCCTTCTGAAGTACTCCCGAGCTTGGTAGTGACGGTTGGGGGTTGCGTGACCCATAGAGTCACTTGTAGAAATTGGCTGCTGCACATAATATCCATAAGGATCAGGCTGCTAGTAAGAGTACTGTTGTTTTGGCGATGGCATCCCTCATGACTGTGGGTATTTCCATTGCTGATGCTGTCTGATGGGCTGAGGTGGAGTTCCACTTGGATAATACATTAGTGGTTGGTGGAACTGCCTTGGGTTACCTTGTGGATAAGGTAACCTTCGGGGTGTTTGCCGTTGATTGAGTCTTGGATTTAGTGCATACACCCCAGACTCCTACAGATGTGAGATAATGGGGCAACATCCCTTAGGATGGTCATAATAATAGACCTCACATCCACCATCATCGTTTGTGTCAGAATCTATAGCCACATCGGAGTTAGTGATTTTTCCCTTACCCTTGTTATGTGTAGGGCTTAAATCTCTCCACTTTTTCTTACCTTTGTCACTACTTTGCTCAACCTTAGACTCTTCTACAATTTTCAAGACTGTTCCTATTTTAGAGTCTAAGGAACTCCATACATCGTCTACCTTAGCCGCTATTTTTGTTCTTAACTTTTGGATTGGCAAGGTTTTCCGGTTCACCAGCTCTTTGATTGGTGACTCATCCTCTTCATCACAAAATTTCACTCCCTTCTTTCAAAGGGAGGGATCACGGTTGTACTCCTCCGCACTTTCCCTTTTGCGTAGCTCACCTTCTTTAGTTGCTACTTGCTCCAACAAACTTTGAATTTCATGGGCTCTAAGTTGTGACAGCCTCCCTTGGGCATAAGTCCCAAGGGTTCGTCTCGTTTCATGCCTTAGCCCATCCATGATGTAGCGCAGTTGATCTCGCTGTGTGTACCCATGGCCCGGGCAACAATGTAACAATGTGTAGTAGCGGGCCATGGCAACATCCAAGGGTTTGTGATGACCTTGCTTCTAGCCTTGGATCTACTTATGCAAATTGGACACTCTGGAGTACGTTTGATACTTTTCGTTGAACAGTTCTAGCATCGTACTCCATTGCCTGATGGTTTCCGGTTCTAAGGATTGGTACCAGCTCTTTGCTTCCTTAGTGATTGTCCTTGGGAACAACTTAAGTTTTTGCCACTCACTATCTAAATTCTGCAAGGCACAGGCATCATGGAATGCCTATAAATGGTTTTGTGGATCAGTATTGTATCCCCCTTCAAATCGTGGGATATTGTTCATGTCTAATCACTTGATCCGACTATCTTTCAAATGCCTTGTGGGAATCCTAACTGCCTCTATTATGTCAAGCATACTTCAGGTTGCGAGTAGGGGCTTGTCATGATCGTCACGCTCATGACGTCTATGATGTCTACGTGATTCCCTACTCTCCCTACGTCCTTGCCCTTGTCCTCTCTCTCAACTTTCCCATCGAGATCTTTCGTCTCTTTTACTTTTATCCTCACCTTTCGGTTCATGGTGGTTGTGTCCAGATGTGGAAGGAGAGGGGAGTGATGTGAAGAAGGGAAAGAAGAAGGGGAACCATCACCATGACGATGTTTCTTGCCTTGTCTTCGGCTGCTACAGCCCCGATCGTTGTGACGATCCAAGTGCTCGTCCTTAGCGTGAGTGGTCGTTCCCTCTGTGAACAGTTGGTGTTCACGGGCATCAGAACCAGGGATATGTATCGTTGATCGTAGGTTTTGGTAGCCAACCTCCTCACCATCGTTAGGAGGGGAAACATCCTTTGCTAAAGAATCCATGATAAGGGGTTCCTCATCTCCTATTTCGCTAAGGATGTGTGGGGCTTTGCCCTTCAGAAAAGTATGTTGGCTCTCCTGCCTTAAATCTCTCATATGTTGGGCATTTGTGAGATAATAATCCCTCATGTCAAAATCATCCACAGCGTATTCAGTGAAATGTTCTTACATGCCAATCTGTGCCAAGGCACAGAAAAGTATACGAGAGATTGATCGATCTGGGGGTAACACAATGTTACCTTGCAAATCTCTCCACCGCAGTTGTTCATCTTGATGAAGAACAAAAGTAAAGTTAGGGATATACTCATCAGGATGAGTATATGTCATTTTATATTGCTTAGGACTTGGCTGATTTTGGTTATGTGTTTTATGTTGTCGACTGTCTCTAGTATGGTCCTTAGGTGGTGAGTTTCTCTTATGAGAAGAAGGCATTTTGATTGGTGTGCTAGTTTCATCGTTAGATAATGTTTCTTGATTAACTCGAAGGTTCGTTAAGGCTCACAATGATGTGAGTGATATCCCTTATGTTCAATTCAGTGCACAGACACTTAGTCCCCGGCAACGGTGCCAATGATGAGTGGCGAGGTACCCCTACACTCAACCATACGAAACGAGCGTAGCATGCGCGATCCGGTCGAACTTCGCAGACTAAATGCCTAACCGCCCCATGGAACACTTGGGGTTAATCATTCGTTGTCTTCCCATACTTACTTGTTGTTGTCATGGTGTATGGTTAAGTAAGTCTGAGGTATATGATTTGTTTGGTCTTTTCTAGTTTTTCTCCTATGCTATGAGGGTGAATGGTTGAGAAACTAACTAACTCTAACTAAGGACCTAAGTCTAAATTAACTAGCATCAGCATCCGTTCCCACTTACCGTACACACCCTGAACTATGCAACTGTGGCTACCAAACGCTAATCATTACTGGGATCACCACATGTAACGCACATGCTCGAAGTGGTCGTACTGAGACACCTAGTTAGCCTAAGTGTGATAGGCAACTGATTCCTTGGCTAGCCGTACACACCCATGGGTGCTCGTAGCCACGGCGTACTTATCCCACGTTCTAGCCTAATGCGATGAGTAGCTGATTCCTTGACTATCCGTACACATTGGACTACCATTAGGATTACCAAACGTAGATCCTAGAATACGCTACTAAGTTACCAAGTAGTCACAATGCTCGTAATCAAGTTGTACTCCCGCATTGCGACGAGCAGCCGATTCCTTGACTAGCCGTACACATTCGTAGATGCTCGTAATCAAGTCGTACTCGTGCACACTAACAACAAGGAATAAATAACAATAAAATAAAACCATGTACTACAAGGTTTATCCAATCAAGTTCGTCTTTATTACTGTACACAACTTGTGTTTAGGTTACAAGGTTGCTCGAATAAAGAGCCGTTCACTCTAGGACTCCTACTGCGGGCACATGGGAAATTAATCTAACTCTGGAGTGTTCAAACTACCAGAGCTTCGCTACTTCTAGCCAGGATTAGGAAATGAAGGGAGTGCTGCCTCTTATTTATAGATTTGGTGGCGGACCGCGATATCACGTACGCGATATCGTAGGGAACGACGTGATATCGCATACGCGATATAAGGGATGTGATATCGTGGCGGTCGCAATATCGCGTATGTGATATTGCGGCTTGTGCGAAACGCGTCTCATCAGTAGGCTATGTCAATGTAGCCTAGTCAACATATCCTTGTCGATGCATGGTTACATGCATTGATGAAGATGCAGGAAAACCCTATACAAATGTGGCTATTACCTGCATTTTATAACATCTTAGATTGGTAGTGTAGTAAAGCCTTTGCAATTTTATTTTCCAAGAGTTATAATATTTTCTCTCTAAGGGCTAGCAGTGTGAATTAAAGAGATTATAGTGTGCTTAATTCGAATGCCATGTACCTGAATGCATTGGCATGAATTGTAATAAGTCAAGATTTTTGATATTCATTGCAACACTTAAATTAGTTTACTTTTTCCTATTTCCACTTTATATTTAATGCACTTTACATTCATAGTTCTAATTAATTAATGTACTTAGTCATAAATACGTAGATGACCACTTCGAGCATAACGTATTACGCTTGGTAATTCCAATAGTGGCCATTTGGCACACCTAATAATCACCACTAGGTAACCCAATCGTGTTGATACTAGTTCGGGATGTGTACAATAAGTGGAAATGGTTACTTTATGGTAGGATAATTAGTTATTAGAATAGCCCATGAGTAAAATAATTAGTTGTTAAATCTTCACATACTCTCCTAGCCATTTGATTAGTGGCAAGATACCCCTACACTTAGTCATATGAATATGAGCATGTACGCACGATCTAATTGAACTCCGTAGATAGACTAGTTGTGGTATCTAGATAGTTACACATTGATTGTAGTTCGTTGTCTTCCCACCTAGACTAGTATTTGCTTTGTCACGTATGATTTAGTCCAGAGTGAGGTGTATGATATGATTTCTAACACTAGGCTACTCCTAGAGACAATGGAAAATAATCTTGATTACACTAATGAGCAATATGAAGTGAAATCTAAACTAGCCTAAGTGCGATGAGCATCTGTCCTTAATCATCCATGCACATCTTGGACCTCGTGTACTACTTTTGGGATTACCAAGCATATATTACTTAAGCGCTCCTAGATATGCTACTGGGTTACCAAGTAGTTACACTTAAATGTTCGTGATCAAGTTGTACTCATTCCGCATTTAACAACAAGAATAGTAAATGACGGTAAAGAAATATTAATTAAGAAAATAATAAATAACAATAACAATTAAGCAATTAAACTAAGTGAATGCTGCAATGGTGGAGTAATCTTGATCTTTATTGTCAGTCATGTGCATGTCCAAGTACGTCACACTTGAATAAAGGTTTCGTACAATTATAATCATCATACTACGGGCATGCACTGGGGGAAAGAGTTGAGATGAACTAAAAGTGAACAAAAAGACTCTACTTCTATACTTACTCTCTCCTTTTCCTATATGCCCAAATGTGTATTTATAGGCTCACATAGGAATCACGATATCGTGTATTCGATATTGTTATTTCGGTCGAGATATCATGTATTTGATATCGTGGATCCAATATCGTGGGTCCAATATCGGAGCCCAACAAATCATGGTTCATCATACCCCCATGACTAAATGAAAACTCATCCTCAAGTTGAAAAAAATGAGAACAAGACCAATTTATTACACAGCGGATAGGAATGGGATTATTAATTGACTAGGAATTTATTCATGTTGTAGTGGAGAGATGAATATAACAAAATTGGGACACAAACACAGAATTAAAAATAGACAAAATTTTATTGGAACTCATGTGGTTCCAGGTGGTGGCGGTTTCTCCATGGGTTGCTTCCCCTTATTTTGTGCTCCAAGTTTTGGAATTTGATGGCTCTAAAGGAGTGCCTAGAGCTTTTCCTCTTTAGTTTGGGGGTCTTGTGCTATCCATGCTAATGCTCCAATGTTTGATGGAGTCAGCACCTCCCATGGACACGATAGCTGCTGGAACATCTAATTTGCCTTGACATACCAGGCCACAAATAGCCATCATTCCTTCTCATAGGCTTTGGCCTTGTCCTTGTATTCTTGATAATCCATAAGCTATCAAGCTAAGTCTGCTGCAANCTGCTGGAACATCTAATTTGCCTTGACATACCAGGCCACAAATAGCCATCATTCCTTCTCATAGGCTTTGGCCTTGTCCTTGTATTCTTGATAATCCATAAGCTATCAAGCTAAGTCTGCTGCAAGATCTTTCTATCCTTGGTAGTTGGTTTTGACCACCCCTAACTCAAAATTTGCCACTTCTAATTTCTGTAGCGTCTTCTTATGCTTAGCAAATTCTATTTCATACTTTGCATAGGTGGTTGCTACCTACTTTTTTAGCTCTGTTCTTGGGTAGCCTACTGTTAACATGGCTAAGTTGGTAGACTGTAGGTTTGCTAACTCCATGTACTCTATAAGATCTTGTATTTGCAGGTCCTGACTTTTGAGTTTTGCTTGGTGGGCAAATGCATAGGTATCCAATATGGCTCGCCAATCAGTGTTTTGAGCACTGAGAGTATTGATATGGGCCTTGGCCATGTTTATTTCTTTTTTAATTACTTGCTTGTACATCCCCACCTGGTCTTCGAAGTGTTCCTTCAGTTTCTCATGTCGCTTGGCCTCGTTTTGCCACGTGCTTATTTCAATTGCTATCTTTTGACGGATTGCACGTACCTTCTCCATTGAAAGGGTTTGATTTTCTCTAGTGAAGCGATTTATGTCCTGGTTGACCTTGACTAATTGTTCTTGTAATTGCTGAAAATTTTCTTCAAGAACATTCTTTTGTTTTTCCATGGTGGTCAATCGAAGATTATCTGCGGCAACCTTTTTATTCTTCTCTTGCAAGGCCTTGAGTGCTTTGGCATGTGCATATGTCTGAGTTTATGCCTTAGAAGCATCCCAATCAGCCTTCTCTTTCTCCTCCACTACTCTTTTATTTTCTGCTAATAATTTATTAAGTTGCTCTATCTTGAAGGACTCTAGCTAATTTGTAGGGATAAATTGAGATGGGTCCTGCTGTGCAGCTTGCAGGGTGACAAGCTTCTCTTGGAGTCTTTTCAACTCCGCCTTTGCATGCTTGGCCTTGATCTCTGCCATGATTAGCTTTCCTTTGGTGGAGATGAGGTTTGAGTGAGTTGCTGTGACACCTTGAGGGATGTCAAATAGGGACGTCATCAATTGAGAACATCCTCATGCTCCACAGGAGTCATCAAGGAACCAACCAAAGTTTGAGCATCGTATGCTCTTGTAAAGTTTGTTGATGGCACAATAGGGACATTGAATGATTCTTTTATGTGATCTGTGACCACTTCTATGGCTCCTGCTGCATCTTGGTGCTGCATGACCACTATTTTGGCCCCTTTACCAGTTTCTAATTACACCTAGAAAGATGCAGTGTTCCTTGAGATTTGTTGTGACCAGTGTGATTCCCCTCCTCTTGTTTGGATTGACACCTTGCCTCATGTGCAATCGATGGAGACTGTGGGTTGTATGATATCATCTATGACCTAAAAGAGGTTGGTCTCATCACAGCTTCCCCAGTTGATTGTCTCAGTGATGTCCCTAAGATGGTTCATCGACGGTCGATAATCCTGTGGCGGTTGGTCTTGCTGGCCTGTGCTTGGCCCCACTTCTTATTGTTGACTAGGCCTTGTGCTTGGGAGTTGGCTAGGCCCTACAATTTGAGTTGTAGTGGGTCCCACTATTTGTTCTTGTTCCATCTTTAGTGTCCCACCATCACTTTTCCTTGGGGCTGGTGGCTTCAACAATTTAGCAAATGAAGCATTTTGGGCCCTTTTGGGGACATCATTTGTGTACCCTAGAATTCTAGCACGCTGGCATAGCTTCCTGATGAGACAGGGGAATGGTAATGCAAACTTCCCTATCTTTTGTTCCTCAAACCGCTCCAAAATATCTATTAGATATAGATGGGGTAGGTTGGCATTAACCTTGCCCATCAATATCACACTTCCTCTAGCCGCATATGTGGAGATTCTATTCAGGCTTTTTGTGGGGAAGATGTGATAAGTGCCAATCTTGAAATAGATCCTCTCCTCCAATGTTAGCTCTCCATACACCTTGTCTTCCTTGCCATACACCCTTTTCAATCAGATCTTTCGTGCATCAGCATCGGAGCGAGTGGGTAGATGAGCAACTTTTGGCCCTGTATTCGAAAGATTTAACACTTGCAAAATGGCTTTGGCAGAGAAATCTATAGAAAAACCACCAATATCGAGTGGTACACTTCTAATTTTTCCTTCTTCTTTATTGTGCCAAAATTGGTACGTCTCTCCCAGGTACTAGGCACCACTTTCAGAGAGAATAGGCCAGAATGAGGACCCTTTGAGTTGGTCCCTAACTACCTCAGGAGCGAACTCAGTGAAAGGTCCAAAGTTGAGTTCCACGATCATGGCTGCTGACGTGGACCTTTCATGAATCGCTTGAACACATTCTAGGGACAATGTGAGATGTTGCCCCTATTCATGTGCTTCAGCGGCTCCTCCTTCAGCTTGTCTCGATTGCATAGTAACAAGAGGCTCTTGATGGATGCTGAATGATTGTGCCTCCTATTCTGTATGTTCCTCAAGAGATGCCTAGCCTTTGCCTCTCCTTAGTTGTTTGGATGCACCTTGAGAGGGTCCTCCTTACTGTCCACATTTAGGAGCCATCTGCAATCACATGGGATGAACTATTAGTAAGGTTATTTACAAAATTTGACTTATACCCTTCCTTCTTGCCTTTAATGAATTCGTTTCTTGTTGAGTGTGATCCAGGGATAGGAAATTTTATGAAAATGTCCCCTAAAAGTTTTGATATTAGGCCCAATTTGATTAGGTGGCTCCAAAATTTAATTCTCATGGTGTGGGTGAAGAGATAAAATTGATTTTGGCAACATGTTTATCATTTTTATGGTCATTTTCCCTTTATAATATCCTTCAGGCAATGATGAATTTTGGAGAAATTATGCACAACTTGGAGTGTATCCTTCCCCCACGACTAAGCTGAACACTCCGGGTTTAGACAGGTTCAATCAGAATGGGCGTCAGAGCGTTATCGAGCAAGTTATGGATGTTTGAACGATGGGTGCACAAGCTAGCAAGTTCGTGGAAGAAAATTTGAACAACTCCCCTCACATGAACAGTGTAAAATGATGTTGACTTGCATGGAGGGGGGGGGGGGGGGGGGGGGGGTCCATATATATAGTTTTTATGGATGCGATATCGCATATCTGATAGCGCGGACTTGATATCGCATCGGACCCGATATCAGGTACCCAATATCATAACCAATTAAAAATAGGGTACTTAGAAAAATTGATGAATTTCTAAATTTCAAAGGCCAAAAATGAAGGATTTTATGTTAATTTGGAAGGTCCAGGGTAATATAAAATAGAATGGAAGGCACCAAAAGTATAATAAGATAGAATTTGACAATAAAATTCATCAATAGGTTGAGGAAAAAGGACATGTTTTGGTTTTGAGGAACATTTGATAAAATGATGACAAAGGAAAGAATGGATTTGGCAATGCAGTACTTGGAGGGTATAAAATGATGTGGTGATGTGCAAAAAGTGCAAATTACAAAAGTTATGCAAGTGGATCCTCCCCAAAGCAGGTTCCTACCGATGATGCCCTTATGTAACCACACCTGAAAATGTTCGTAGGCACTAAAAGGGTTAAATGTAGTCCACACCAGTTTCACAAAACACATGCATGTAGATACCACCATGATGAGGTATGAATTCCATGCTATATAAGAGACAAGTTAGAAATACTTGAACAACGAGATGAGGAGAATTGTAGAAGGGATTACAGAGATTAGTACATGAGGTAACTGACCTAGGGCACAATGAATCTTGAGTAAAATCAAGACCAAGTTCATTCCTCTGATCAGTGACATCGCATTATTTCATCCAATGATTGACAACCATTAGAGCACCCTGACAACAAGGCGTATGATCACTTAGTGTTTTATCCAAGGGAGGAGTGCTTTGGAATTTCTTTGTAGCACACACACACATACATTTTTTTTCTTGATCTTTTCTTTGTTTTTTTTCTTTTTCAACCGCTTTGGCACTTGGTTCTTTCCCAGTAGCAAACCAGAGAAGCTACCAACCTTTAGGCATGGATGCATGTCTTTCCAGTGGAACCCCCAGAATAGCATTGTGATTCTTTATTAAGTGCCTTGGTTACTCTTACTCCTATTATTCGTTAGATCTTTAAGGATCTTAGTACAACAAGGTTGCATGATAGCACCTACAGATGTCACCAAAGAGAATCCACAAATCCCCTTGATGTCACACCCTGTCCATTCCTTCTTAGTCCATCATTCTTTGCTTTGGGAATAATGAGCACAATATTACTTTAAGTTGTAATGATGTCAAGAATATCATCATACCCAAGGCAGAACCTCTTATTAATTAGAATGGATGGGTGGATGGGTGGGCTCACTGTCCAAATAATTATTCACCTGAGACTTGATAGCATAGAACAACACCTCAACCAATGAGTCACATGAGTGTTTTATTCATAGATGAGATTACCCATAAAACAACAAATAAAAAGATAAAAAAAAAAACAAAAATAAAAATAAAAATAAAACAAAAAATTGAAAGATGAAAAACTAGAAAATAAGAAATCGTAAAATTAAAGAAAAGGAAAAACATTTATTAATCCTGCTTGTTAGAATGGGGGATATCCCCCATAACTAAACTTTTGATCATGGCGAGAATTAATAAATGGGAGGTTTGGATCTAAGCATTTTGGAAATATTGGGACCCGATCATATCCGAACCACTAGGTGTCTTTTGATATGGTGGTTGGAATGTATCCAAATTGGGGTGCACACACTATATTAAAGTTGACACTGTGGGGAAATTTATAAGATGTGGTTAATTGATAAGAAGTTGGCCTACTAAGGTACCTGTGACCGTAAGATGGTATGCAAGGATTGATATGTCCCCCTACATGGTTATATTCATTGGGCTGCATGGTAGTTGGAGTATTGAGTGATGGCCCTAATAAGATAACACGAGGTGTTGGGTTCGAAGGAGGAGATGCATCATAGTGTTGGACTTGTGCTGAGTTGGTGGATGTAGTGATTTTAGAACCATGCTATCTCTTTCTATGGTTATTCCTAAAGAAAGGACGCTTTCGACATTGTGGAGAGTCTCCACTGCTATTGACTGTAGTAGTGCAAGTAATGTTTATGGGTTGGTGCTATGGTGCAAAACCTCTTGGCATAATTGGTGGCGATGTAGAAGGAGGTGAAGTATGAGAATATTGAGGGTAAGGAGAAGTATAAGACACACAAGGGGGTGATTTTGTTGGAGAGGATGTGGGTTGATAGTATTTGGGAGAATGATAACAATGTGGCGAGATAGAGGATGTTGACCCAGTTGGAGAAATAGGCTGTTAAACCTAATGAGCACTTGGGTTTGGATGATATGAAGGGTGTGACTGATTTGAGGGTGGCCTCCCCCATGATTGGGATTTTTGCCATTTTGATTGAGCATAGTATTTTTGTACAAACTCTAGATGTAACATTCTTCCCCAATGCTCATATAAATGTGACAAGATTGGGCATTGACCTTTGGGTGATCGTATAGGAAAATGTTACATTGATATGTATGATTAGCAGTTGAGTTCTTATTCTCTTCAACCCTCCTTTTCGATTGTCTAAGGGTGTTCTATCCTACTTCTCAGTTCATCATGGTTCTTCCTCTAATAGTGTTGACATATTCTTTGCATTTTTCATGTATCCATTTTATCATCTTATTGATCTTTGCCTCAATTTCATCTAGTAATTGTAGTATTGTCAAAGATGATTACCTCCTTGAGGTGAGTAGATTTCTCCTCTTCATGATTATGGACCTTTGCTAATTTGAGATTTTGGTCCTGTTGGAATCTTTCAACATTCTCCCATTTAGCTAGTTCTCCTTCTTCTTTTGCTACCCGCTTAATAAGCTCTTGAAATTAGTGGGTTCGTAGCTCATATAGTTGACCTAGGGCATACATCCCTAGGGTCTCCCTTATTTCATTACAGAGCCCATCTATGATGTGGTACATTAGCTTTTCTTAGAGAACCCATGGCTTGGATATTTGTTTAACAAAGAGTAATATATTTCTATGGCCATGTCCAAGGGTTCATGTTGTGCTTGTTTCCACTTTCAGATTTATTTCCTCAAGGCTGACACTCTTGCATAGATCTAGTATCTTTCATTGAAGATTTCTACCATTGTCGGCCAATGTCAGATTGATTTTGGTTTTAAGGACCTATACCATACTTTTGCTTGGTCAACGAGTGTCGTAGGAAAGAGCTTAAGTTTTTGCCACCCATTATTAATATTGTTCCATACACAGGCATCATGGAAGGCTTGTAAATGATGTTGTGGATCTAAATCATAGCCTCTTGAAAATTTGGGAAAGTTGTTTAAATCAAGCCTAGGTAGACGACTTTCCTTACGATGCCTGCGGGATATTCAAACAGCCTCTTGCATATGCATTAGGCTCTTAGTGGCCAACAAGGGTTCATTGTCTCTAGGTAGGTTATGAATTTGTGAGTTGGGATGATGTTGCCTTTGTTTATGTACATAGGGGACCCTTGCATCAGATTGAATACTCCAAACTTTGTCTTCATCATCGTATAATTCGTTGGTTCTCTAATGAATTGCCTAACTAGTTGTTGCGTTATCATAGTCTTGTGAGAGAGACATTGTTGTGAATTTATGTGTGATTGAATTGAAATTACGTTCTTTTCTAAGAGATATATCGTGAATACTTTGTTACAATGATCTTGTATGATATAACTAATCTAAATAACTAGCACCATCCCTGGCAATGGTGCCAATGATGAATGGTGAGGTACCCCTACACTCAACCATATGAATATGAGCGTGTACGCATGATTCGATCGAACTTTGCAGATGGACTAGTTGTGGTATGTAGATAGTTACACATTGATTGTAGCTTGTTATCTTTCCACTTGGACTAGTATTTGCTTTGTCACGTATGGTTTAGTCCAGAGTGAGGTGTATGATATGATTTCTAATGTTAGGCTACTCCTAGAGACAATTGAAAATAATCTTGATTACACTAATGAGCAATATGAAGTGAAATCTAAACTAGCTTAAGTGTGATGAGCATCTGTCCTTAATCATCTATGTGCATCTTGGACCTTGTGTACTACTTTTGGGATTACCAAGCGTATATTACTTTAGCGCTCCTAGATATGTTACTGGGTTACCAAGTAGTTACACTTAAATGTTCGTGATCAAGTCATACTCATTTCGCATTTAACAATAGGAATAGTAAATGATGATTAAGAAATATTAATTAAGAAAAAAATAAATAAAAATAACAATTAAACAATTAAACTAAGTGAATGCTGTAATGATGGAGTAATCTTGATCTTTATTACTAGTCATGTGCATGTCCAAGTACATCACACTCGAATAAAGGTTTCGTACAATTACAATCATCACATTGTGGGCATGCACTGGGAGAAAGAATTGAGATGAACTAAAAGTGAACAAAAAGACTCTACTTCTACACTTACTCTCTCCCTTTCTTGTGCATCCAAATGTGTATTTATAGGCTCACATAGAAATCATGATATCGTGTATCCGATATCGTTATTTAGGTCACGATATCGTGGGTCTGATATTGGGGCCTGACCAATCATGGTTCATCACCATTAGATAAGAAATGTCTAAAAAAGTACTTATAAAAATACATGTCATGTGTCTTAACTCATATTTAACCATATGAATTGATAGCACAAGTATGAGTTAGGAAGATAACGATCATACAACCCCTTGCTTCACAGTTTAAGATTGATTATAGGCACACTTAGGAACTAAGTCCATGGAATTTAATTAGATTGTTATTGCATGCTTGTGATTCATATGGTTGGGCGTAGGGGATACATGTTGCTTATCATTGGCATCATTTCCAAGGACTTTTAGTTTGACTAAGTGTTCTAATTAGGAGTAAACTATGACTCATATAAGGACATTGTTAAAATATTAAGGCATATTAATTATTTAACATTAATATGGCTTCTTCTCATATGGATGAATCTCCACCACATATAGGAGAATCTAATCAATAATAGGTGACATCAAAGAAGCTCCAACAACTAAGGGTTATCTATTCCCATCTAGATCTCATCCTTCATAAAGATGAATAAATGTGTTGCAGGGACATCAAAGGCAACATTGTGTTGCCTCCTAATCAATCTATTTCCACCAGGTTGATGGCCAATATTATCAAGATAGGAATTCTTGCTCTTAATTTAGAGTATGAAGTTTGAGACTATACTTACAGAGACTATCAGCCCACTGATGCCCAAAAAAAAAAAAAGATTAGCACATGGAAGCACGATAAGAGGCTTCTAAGGGCAAGATGATCTCAACACATTTATTCTTGCAACAACACAAAGAGGGTAAGGATTTCTTTTTAGGAAATCCCATTACACATATTCTCCTCCTTTCTTCAATAAGGAGATCCTTAACCAAAGGTTAGAGTCAACTTTGTAAAACCTTGGTGATGGAAAGATAAAGTCTCGAGACTGAGAAACCTCAAAGGATAGAAATCCTAGTCATTTGTCAAAGGACAAGGAAAATGATTAGGAGAAAGACAAAGAAAAGCAAAAGGATCGAGATTAGGATTGAAGAAGAGAAGCTAGTAGGCATCATTCTCCTAATTCTTCTTCTTCACCCTCATCATTTTCTTTGTCATTATCAAAATTTGATAGGAGGAACAGGGATTAAGACAAAAGGAGGAATAACCAAGATCAGGATGGAGATGAGTGATAGGATAGAGATGAACATAGATTTTTCCAAGATGATTAAGATTAGAGGCATAGACAACCATAAGAGGAAGAAGATCATCATCAGGAGCGAAGGCATAGTAGAACTCATTATAGGCATCATGGCCATGAAAGGGGTCACTGTGATTGTCATGACTATGATGAACCTCTGCTAGCTACTATAAACATCCTTAACATTTTAAAGGTAGTGAAAATTTTAACAAGGCATTAGAAAGACAGTAGGAATAAAATGTTGAATATGGACAATATCCTTAGATTTGAATGGGGATATAATGCAGATCCTCAAAATCATCTCCAAGTCTTTCATGATACCTCTACCTTGTAAAACATAGAGAATGAATGGAAGAAGCTCAAATTGTTCCCAAGGATACTTACCAAGGAAGTTGAAAGCTGGTACCAGTCCTTTGGAACTCTTCAATGACAAGTGCCAAATATAATCCAGAGTATCTAACTTACGGAGGCAAATTCAAGAATGGAAACAAGGAAATCATGAGTCCTTGGATACAACCCTAGGTAGGTACTACTTTCTATTGCATTGATGCCTAGGCCATGGATATTCCCAAAGGGAATAACTTTACCATATTATAGATGGGCTTAGAAATAAGACTAGGGAAATCCTTAGGATCTATGGCCAAGGAAGACTCTCTAAAATGCAGGTTCATTAGATTCAAAGGCTAATAGACCATGTGGCTAAAGAGGAAGGGTAGTAAAATAAATACAAAGTGCAGAGGAGTATAATAAGAATTCCCCCATTCATAAAAGGGATGTGTGTTTTTGTGACTTAGAGGGGGAGACACCATTTGATGGAGTGGTGTAAAGAAAGACCTTGTTGATACAATAATTTGTCATTAAGATATAGGCTAATGTGAATAAAATGTGGGACTCTTTAGATGAGAAGTTCCAAATAGCTCTAGAAATTATAGAGGAAAGAACAAATCGAGGGAGTAGTGGTCAACAAAGAAAAAAAAAAGAAGGATACAGGAAAGGATTACCATTAGAAAAAAGGTAAACTTGCAACGGTTGAGGACGTTGTAGAGTTTGAAATAGAAGATGAAGGATGTGACATTTATCACTATGAACATCCCAAGGGATGTTGCCCTATTATGTCACATTTACAAGAATTTAGGGTGCATGCTCTAAATCCAAAATAGTAAGAAAAAAAGCACCCATGCGGTTGTCTTATCCACAAGGCAACTACGAGTAACAATTTCATTAGTTAACATATTATACAAGTGGAGCACCTCCTCAACCTCAGGAGTAGCACTAGTAGTGGTAACATCCATAATTGTGGGGGATGCCACCACCGATGCAACAATATCCTTATAGGTAATAGATCCTTATGTATACTACATCTAACAACCTAGATCTCCTCGTGACTCATCCAGTCATGCTTCCTTCTCTCACCACTACTATCCTCTAGAATTTTATAGAGCACATTCTTTAAATGGAGAGTCTCCTTTTCCTTTTCATCCTTTATATTCCTTAGTAGCTCCTCACCATCCATGACCACATTCTTACCACCTACTCCACTTATGTAAGGCAAAATTCCACCATAGCCACAATAGTGAAAGATTGTGAGGGTGATGAATTTATAGCCGATTATTCATCCAAGTGGTTTTGAACAAAAACCTCGTAAGAGACTATTCTTTAGAACAAACAGCCCAAAAAACCCTTGTAGATACCCATGGCTATTAATCCTAACTCCTCTACCTCTAAAAGTACCCTCGAGCTACCTTCAAACTAAATGACTTCCAATGTTCATACTGTTATGTTGATCCATGTAGTCACAGATTGAATAAAGGCTGGTCACCTTCCTTGGAAATGATATGATCCTAGGAGTCCCCTCATTTATTTGCAAATTGTAGGGAATGATTCATGTAAGGCTTTGTTGGATTGAGGTTTTGGGATAAACATAATCTTCCAAGAAATTCATAAGACCTAGAACCTACCTCCTCTCAAAAAGAGCTATATTATACTTGAGCTAGTAGATTAGTCTAGTAGATTAGTCCATCACTATTCTTTTGGAGCTAGTGGAGGACATTGTGACCATTGTCTATGGATGGTCCTATCCTATATATTTTCTTGTGATTCATGTGGAGAATCGTAAGGGGGACTTCCCTATCATTATGGGAAGGGCATGACTAGCACTATAGATTCCAAAATGGGGATTTGAAACCTTTTCTTTGAAATCTCTAAGAAAAATGAATTTGAAAAAATAGAGAAGAAGAGAGTTTTGTGCATCACATATAGCGATACAGGGTACCATTACATGTAGAGAATATGAATAGTAAAGAATATAGCAATCTAAGCATTTAATCGATGTCTTGAAATAATAGTTATTCGGAAGTGCATGTATGTAGTAGCCACAAGACAAGAATGTATCTAGTGGCTGATAAAAAATCATCAAGTTGAATCTACCATATGCATGGAATCATTGGAAATCCTCACAAGCATCTACATTAAAAACATGGATGAAATGGAGCATCTCCATCATCAACTCTCGTATACACAAAGTGAAATGGATTAGGGAGAAGTTGGAAATCCTTGATTACTTTAAGTAGGAGCCCATTGAATTGAAAGCTTTACTGGCAACTTTGGAATATGCTTTTCTCAACAATGGTAAGTTGGTAATCATTAATGTCAACCTTGCTTCGAATCAAAAATAGAAGCTGTTAAAGATGGTGAATAAGTGGCTAGCAATCATTTCTTGGTTATATCATGAACTTACTAAGATAGATCCACAAAAATGTTAGCATTACATTTATACAGACTCTTCCATCAAGATAAAGAGGCAATCATAGAGAAGGTTGAAATCAAAAGTTAAACATATTGTCAAGGAAGAAGTAGAACAACTTCTTAAGGTAAGGTTCATTTATTTGATTATGGATAGCGAATGGGTTAGCCCCCTCATGACTATACCCAAGAAACGAGGAAAGCTAAGAGTTTGCATAGATTTCTAGTTGTTGAACATGGTAACTTTCAATGATCATTTTCTATTGCCATTTGTTAACCAAGTGTTGGACACCATAGTAGGACATTGCTATTAGAACTTTCTAGATGGTTATAGTGGCTATTATTGAAAGATGCCCTTTGGCCTATGCAATGCTCCTGCTATGTTCCAAATTTTGGTTCTCTGCATCTTTCAATAGCATATTGGTAGTGGAATAAAAGTCTTCATTGATGACTTCTCTACCTATGGTACCACATTTGAGCAAGCCTTGGACTATCTTGAGCAAATACTTCAATGATGAATGGAGACTAATTTGAAGCTCAATGAGCAGAAAAGCGATTTGATAGTCCAAGAAGGCATAGTGTTGGAACATAGAATTTTAGACAAAGGGATAAAGGTGGATCTAGAAAAATTATAGGTCATCCAAGGGATCACCAAACAATCTAAAGTAGTGAAAGATGTAATGTCATTCCTTGGCCATACTAGTTATTATCAATGCTTCATCAAGAACTTCTCGAAAATTACTAAGTTATTGGTTAAGCTCATAAAGAAAGATGCACCATTCAACTGCACCAAGGAATGTAAGTTAGCATTCCAACAATCAAAGTAGAATCTCGTAGAGACTCCAATTCTACATGCTTCAAATTAGTTCAAATCCTTCCACATCATGATAGATGCATTCAATTATGCCTTGGGGATAGTACTTACATAATTGGATGATCACAAACATTGTTACTATATCCATTGTGCAAGCAAAAGCATTGTGGAAACATAGTTAAATTACACCACCACGAAGAAGGATCTCATGATGGTGATGTACGCCTTAGAGAACTTTAGGTACCATGTGCTTGGATATAAGATCTTTATGCACATGGACCATAGTATCATCAGGTCTCTTATGAACAAACCAGTGGTGAGCCCTTGTGTTATATGATGGTTGGTGATTCTACAAGAGTTTTATCTCACAATGGTGGACAAAAAGGAAATTGAAATTGTGATTGATGACTGCTTGTCTCAGTTACGATGAAACAACGAAGAGGACAAGAGACCTTTATCTAATTAATTTTTAGATGAACTCCTCTTCATAAAAGTTATTAAATTTCAAGACCCTAAAGTCCTAATTGGTACAAGGAATTTCTCTACTACCAACTCACTCAGGAAACATCTTAAAAATTGAACAATTGGAAGAAATAATAGTTTCTTCACCTTGTTAGGCATTACATGGAAATTACATGCAACCTTTACAAGGTTTGTGTTGATGGCTTGGTATAAAGGGTACATGCCTAATGTTGATCAATCGCAGATCCTTTAGGATGCTCATAAGAGTCCTTGTAAGGCCATTACGTAGGGAGAACAACAACCATAAAAATCCTCATGGTAAGGTACTATTGCCCAACAATCTTTAGGGACACCCATCATTTTTTTCATTCATGCAAGCACTATGGATGGAAGGGTCCCAATAGTGAATTCAACCATTGGAGCTTCAACCTTTTTTGTATTGACTTAATGGGATCCATTAGTGCCATGTTTAATGAAAAAGCATACATCATCATGACTGTTAACTATTGCACCAATTTTGCTGAAGTTGTAGTCGTCACTGATTGTTCATCCTCTACTACAACCTAGTTTGTTCAACTAAGTGTGGTAAATAGGTTTGGCATACCAAGGGCACTTATTTATGATAATGAAACTCATTTCACAAGTGATACCTTTCAGAACCTAATGAAATGCTTAGGGGTGAAACTTAAATTAACAACTCCATATCATCCCTAAGCTAATGATCAAGCTAAAGTCACTAATAGAAAAATAACCTACATATTAACACATATGATTAGTAAGTATAAGAAAGACTAGAGCACAAAACTTAATGATGCTCTATGGGTCTAATGATCCACCTAGAAACTTCCTATTAGTTATTCTTCCTATGAGTTAATGTATAGAAAATTACCAACTCTTCTAAACTAAGCTAAGTTTCGTACATGCTCAATGGCTTGTGAACTTAACCTCAATCTGAGTCCAGCACAAAATGAACATTTAATGATACTAAATGCCCTAGAAGAAAATTGACAAGTAGTCCTATCAATAAATGAGGTGTACAAGGCACATGCCAAATAATGCCATGACTCATGAGTAAGAAAAGTTAAATTCCAACTTGGTGATAAGATTCTATACTAGAAGCCCATGCACATGCCACAACGAACTAAATTTCAAACGTTATGGGAAGGACCTCTTATTATTCATACAACTTTCCCTTCCTGGGTAAGGACAATTTTCCATCCTTCAAGTTTAGAGAAAAGCCTACTAGTCAACATCCAATAAATAAAGCCTTTCCTAGAAACACACATAACCAGTGACATAAACACCTTAATAGATGGAAGCATGTTCTATTTAACACAATTGTATAGGAGATGGTTAACCATGTTAAGATTTTATAAAGGTTAACTAATTTTCCAAATTTTTTATTTTAAACAATATTTCATATGTTTTCAATTTTCTTGAATATTTTACAACTTATTTTATATATTTTACTTTGTTTATGTTCTTGTGTATCATTTTTTTTTTGTTCATAAGGAATCTTGAGTTTTTTCCATAGCTGCTTCTACTCCTGGAAGTTCATTCGTATAGTATTTAAAGTTGATTGATCATTAAATGAATAAATATAATCTTGGGATTATGTTCTTGATCAACAAATTATTAATTTTTTAATGATATCAAGTAGCGAGTCCACGACATTTACCCATACCACTCAACTCTATGAGGGTCTTCGCCTTTGAAGCATGAGGTCTTTTCATAATTAAAACTTAATGTAATCAATGATCTTGCTACTTAATAGACTTGAAATAGGGGAGGTTGGAATGGACAAGGATGTGACTTCAAGGAAATTTGTCATCTTTTGTTCCCAACTTCTTTTTGGAGTTTTATGCCTTGTCCATTAATCTATCACCACTCATACCGTCAACTATAACGAGAAGCATGTCTTTGCATGGTGTGATTTCCATGATAAAAAAAACAAACATGGAAACTCAAAACACACTCCTTAGACAAAATAATAGGCTACAAGCACTAGTTATAGGGCTGGAAAGACATGTTACCTATGCATGAAGGCACACCTTTGACTAAGATCCTTCCTATCTTCTTACTTGTCTTTGAGACTTGTCATGAACTTTTGATTGTTGAAGGATCAATGTATGGCAATGTGAAATCATTGAACATGGATGAAATTGGTCCTAACTAAGGATGGGATGGTATTAGATCATCTTAATCACAAGTTCTAAAAAGGACTTCATGTGACCCTGTTGAGAGAATTTCTTACCAGACACTCTCTCTTCCATCATTTTAGCCTCATCATCAACCACCTCACTACCTCCTATCATGGTCAATTGATGTTTCTATTATGGCATATGTCATAATCAATTGATGATCTCTCACGTGGATTTGATTTTTAACTTACAAAGACTATTAATCATCCTTGATGCCTACAGACTCCTTGCATTGAGAGCATGCAAGGGTGTTAATGGCATGAGCCTGCTTTGAGGATAATCCACTTGTATACCCCTTGGTCTCTCTAAGTTAAACTTCCTATTCCTTGGTTTTTGCGATTAGTCTTATCACTTCACCTTCTGAATGTCTAGTTTTGCTTTCTTTTGAATTAATTACTCATTCAAATTGACTTCAACTCCTCTCATAATGAACCTAAAATCCTCTTCCATGTTTTTATGATCCTTATATGCTTTTCTAGCTTCATTTGGGCTCTTCTTTTGTTTCTAGACTCTTCTGAAATCTCTTATTTTCATTATGAGAAAAATTAACTCAAACAACTACATCGATGCAATAGCATACGTCGATGCATCCTTGTTGACATGGCACAAAAAATCTATATATAGCTACAGTACTTAGCAAATTTTTTACCATTTTCTCACAAATGCAAGAGGAATTTTCTATATTTTTTAGAGCCCATGAACTTTCCAAATGCCATAACTCTTCAACTGCTAACTCAATTCACCTTGTTTTTTGATCCTTAAGTTACCAGAGGTAAGATTTTCATCGTAGGTGCCATAAACCTTTTATTTTTTCTAGAAAATTCTTTATAATTTTTCTAACTTCCCAAGGTTTATCCATTAAAATAATATTAAAATACTCATTCCAAGAGGGTTAAACTTAACAAACAAGCTTTGGTAGCCTATAATTAAAAGAATAGTGCCTATCAAGATCACAAATAAGCCTAACTATAGCCTAATCTACTAAGGAAGGTATTAAAAGAACTAAGGGTTATAAAATAAAAATCTAATCTTGGGTTACATTTGTGATTACAGATGGCACCAAAGAGAGGACAACAAGCAAGAGGGCCTTCCCATACTAGGAAAAGGTGACCAAAAGGAGGAAGGGACCAACAACAACAACCATAATAGCCCCAAGAGCAAGTGGTTGAAGCAATCCATGCAATGAGACCTATTTGGGAGGAGCCTGAAGTGGAATCTATCTAATAGATTCCCGTAGCAAAAATTGGCCAATCTAGGCAGAATGAAGCCCTTATGCCAAGGTCTAATCTTGAAGTTACCCTCGTAGAGGCTTGCCTTAAGAGGATAAGGTCCAAGGAGGTTCAAATTTCTGTTCTCCAAGAATTGAACTTTGGACCCTTCTTGGAGTTAACACCCAAATTTTTTTGCATCCAATGATAGGGGTGTCCCATGTGACCCATTCTCTCCACCAGTGGAGAATGGTACATGGGAAAGATCTACTCGTTTTAGAATAATTGACAAGGAGACATCAGTAAAAATCAAAGACGTTACTATCTCCTGCTTAGTTGAGGCCATTACAGAGGTTCTTGATTTACCTTACACTAGGGAAAAGTTGGTGGAGATCTTGACCCAAGCAAACCTTGAGCTCAAAAAGAAATGGGTCAAGCATTACTATGGAATGGATAGTAAGGAATACAGTGCACTCATGAAGGTAGAGCGTGCCTATTTCAAAATCGTGGCCTATCACCTAAACCCAATGGTGAGGCCAAGTAAGATAATAGCCTTCTTTGCTTATGCGTGTGCTACTCTAAGTGAAAAATTTCTTATCAATCTTCCCCAACTTATTTATCTAGAGCTAAAAAAAGAACTTCAAGGAGAACGAGAAGGAAAGAAAGATACTCTCCTTTCTATGCCTCATTAGCAAACTATGCAAAAGAAAAGGCATAGCACCGTACATCAACGACATGGTTCATCATGCTCCTACTACATCCTATTAGAGATGATGAAGGATAAGGCAACAACCAAGTTGCAAGAAGAGGAGACCACCACCATCATCACCTATAGGAGAAACCACACTAGACATGCTTGCAATTGCAAAAAGGCTTTGAAAACTTTGTAAGTAGTAGCTAGAATAACAACAAGGATCAATAGGTAATGGGAAGCCATCAAGTTACCATTTAGTCCTCAACCATCTTAATGATGTCACTAGGAGCATTCGTTGGCTAGACTAAGAAATCATCTCGCTATTCTCAGCAAAAAGAAACCAATCATTAGCAAGGTCAAATCCAAGTGCTCAAGAGGTCATAGTGTCCATTCCTGAATAAACATTCCCAGAAATCTCAAGGAATGCTATGACTTTATCTATCAGATTGGAGAAAGGTGAAGGGATGATCATCCTAATTATGTAGCGCAAAGACAAGGAGATAGTGGTGGTAGCAGTTGCCAATAGGGTAGCTAATGCCTTGAACACTCCTATGGAAGCTGTGCTTGACATTGCACAATGGTAAATATCTAGACATTTGCAGGAGTAGGGAGTGGTCAGTTAAGCACCTTCCAACACAAAGAAGTGTTGGAACAATCGTTGAAAGTAGGGAAACCACTATCAAAGATCTTTGATCTTTTGGATGAAATCACTGCTACCTAATTCGAGCTACTTGAGATAAAGGGTAAACTCCTTATTGTAAATGCTCAACTGAATGTAGCCACCACTAAGAATCAATGGTTGGCTACTAAGATTGTATAGTTGTGGGCCTATCTCTTTGATCCTACTATTCTCAAACCAAACCTCATAAGGGATCAAGCTTTTCAATAGCTTCAACACAAACTATGCGAGGTTGAGGATTCGAAGGGTAGGACATTCAACATCAACAATGACTTGTCACAAGTTCATAAAGAAAAATTGATCTTGATGAAAGGTAATCATCACTTACAAAATGTTATGAAACAAAAAGAACAGATGGTCAAATTCACCAATAGTAGGAGCATCTAGCCAAGGTTAAACTTAACTTGAGAAGGTTGGTAGCAGAGAATAGAAATTTATTGATTAAGAAAGTCCATTTGCTTCACCAGAAAATGGTTATTGAGGTAGTCACTTGGAAAAATGAGGCCCTAAAATTTGAACAAGAAAAGAACCATTGGAGGGACCATGTTGGACTCCTTAAAGAAGTTAATGAATAAGAAATTGAATTGGCTAAGGCAAAGATGAATGAGGCTCTTCGGCAACTCCAACAAAGATGTGATGTATGTCAGTCCATCTTTGATGGACTAAATGTGTACAATAAGGCTATAATCCACATAAAGGAGTTATAGTTCAAGGAGATGATAGAATACATGGAGCTTGCCAACCTCCTTTATGCAAACCTAGCTATGATAATAGCACAAAGATTGAGGATTGAATCAAAGAAACAAGAGGCTAGCTCCTACCTCTTCTATAAGATAAAATTCAAGCACCATAAGGAGACCAAGTAGTAATTGGAGATAGCTAATGAGAGCTTGAAGTATTCATGAGTAGATTCTTTGATGAATAGTCTATTGTTGAGAACCTGGCCAAACTAATGAATGACTACCATAAGTTGCAGAACCTGCTAAAGACGTTTGACATTGAACATAAACAATTTGCAACATGATTTGTTAACACAAAGGAATTATTCCCTTTGATGGTGTGTCCATGGAACATCTCTATTCTAGCCTACATTGGTGAAGCCAAGTGGACTACCTACAACCCATGTAGCAAGGAAGAAAAGATGAAAGCATTACTGGATGCTTTCAAGATTTCATTGGTAGTAGCAGGTCAACCTCAGCTGCCTCCACTGCCACTAGCATTGGAACTTGGTTGATGAGCAGTGAGTACCCCCTATGCCCAACCATATGAATCACAGGCATTCATACATGATTCGTTCAAATTCCGAGGATGGGACTAGCATGGCATCTAGATTGTTAAGCATTGATCATAGGACACTATCTTCACACTTGGACTAGTAGTAGCTTTGTCATGTATGGTTTAGCCCAATGTGAGGGATATGATTGGTGATGTTGTTATGGCCTTAAACTAACCTTAATGATAATATAGAAATTAAGTATTTAATCTAATTACAAAAAAAAAAGAAAAAGCCTAAACTATCCTATGGCAATGAGTGTCTATTCCTAGCTTGTCATACACATCCTGAACCCACGTATCCACTATTGGGATTACCAAGTGTTATGCTACTAGGTGAATTAAGAAATAACTCTGCTAGGATTACCAAGTGAATATGTGTTTATGCCTAAAACTATTGCATTCATTTAGCCAATTCATTAATGTACATGGAAACATAAATATTAACTATGTACATGGAATATAAATTGCATGGAAAGTATTTCTAGTCTAGGTCAAAGTCTACAATGAATAAGAATCAATCTCAATCGTATTGTCATTCATGGAATGTGTCCAAGTACATTGCCACTCAAATAAAACACTGTACAACTAGCTCAAATTCACACTATGAGCACTCATTCATTATTCTCTAAGACTATAGAATAAAATTACAAGGGTTTGACTATTCTATTAACAAAAGGTTGCCAATATATAGTGGGAGAATGCGTATTTATAAGCAAAAATAGACATTGCATTGACACGTACATGTCAATGCATCAACGCATGTGTCAATGGGAGCCTGTTGATGCAGCTACGATATTGCATCTTCAATATCGCAGATGCAATGTAGCATCTATGATGTAGCAGCCAACTAAGATGCACCAATAGGGATGCTACAATGTAGATGAAATGTAGCATCTATGAAATAGCATTAAAGATATCTCAACTAATTGGTGCTTTATCATACCCCCATGAATGACTAAAAACTCATCATCAAGTTAATAAGATAGCACCAATCTTTCTTTACAAAAAATTGGGAATGATGGAATTATTAACTGATGCTAACTACTAACTAATTCTAAGTGTTGCATTACAAAATTTTATTTGAGTGGATGTATTATAAAATGACCAAATGTGAAAAATATTGGACAAACATTAATGTTTACAAAATTTTGTAGAAGTCTTCAAAAATCCACTGAAGATGAATCTTCTTGTTGTTGCTAGTGATGCTAGACTTCCAACCTTGATTGTTATGTTGATAATTCTCTTTTTATGTAGAACATTCTTGAAGGATGGACTGAAATTTCTTCTCATCATCCCATGGATACAAAAAACATATGATGTTTGAGCTTTAATCCTGATATGTGCTATGATTTGTCCATGGGCATATCCTCCTTTGTTCTTCTCTTGGCTACATTTCCTTTCCTTACAATAGACCTTCCACCTTAGGCTTTCCTTTTAGCATCACCTACAATTACCAAAGGATTGACATTAGTTTTGGTAAATTTTCCCTTGATAGTTGACCCTTTTTATATTCCTTAGTTAGCTTAGCTTAAAAAATGTTAGCATTTAAGCACAAGGTGATGACAAAGTATTATTCCCAAGGCTATGAGGTAACTAAAATTATCAAGCTATTTACATTATTTTGATTAATTACTATTAGTTACCATAATGTTCAAAAATAGGATGTTGGAAAATTTGAAAAATTTCAAAAAGTACATTCATAGCCCCCACGATTAATGAGCATAACTTTGGTAGTGCACAAGGTTTTGAACAAGTAAAACTAAAGGTCTGGTTCAGAAGATGACCAAGAAATTTTAGATGTGTATTTTAATAGAAAGGTAGGAAAAATTAACTGAGATTGACAATAAGTAGTCTTAAAATCATGCATAAATTTAGAGAAATTGCCAAGGATGTTTTGGAAGGTGTGAGATTTAGTTCAAAGCCATGAACAACAAAAGTTATGAAAATGGGTCCTCCCTAAAGCAGGCTCCTTTCATAATGCCCTTGCATAACCACTTCTATAGATGTCCATGGGTACCTCAAAAGTTAAATGCAGACCATGTCTTTGCTTCAAAAAACACACAACTACCTCGGTTGGGATGTTGCACTATACTAACCAAAACAAAAATGCTCATAATTGCATGCAGTAGTGAGGTGAAGGATGGGATAAGAAGGAATTGTAGAGATCGGGATGTAAGGTACTCTACCATGTCCACAATAGGCTTTTGTGTCAAATGTGATTAAAATGATCAACATACCTAGCCATCCAAGATTAGACTAAGTCCATACCATTGACAGTGACCTTGCATTAATGTGTTCCCTCCTACCTACCATCATGAGTCCACAATAGCCTTAGAGAACAATAATCACTTCAAAAAGAGAAGAAAAGAGAAGAAGGAAGGTCCTTAGTTAGAGGGGCACCTTTAGGCATGGGTAACATGTCTTTCTAGCCTCATAAACAATGCTTGTAGCCCATTATTGATTCTAAGGGTGTACTTTGAATTCCCATTATTTTTTTTATAATTTATATTTTTTTTGAATTTTATATTTTTTGAAATTTGATTCACACCAAGCAAAGGCATAGCTTCCTATTTATTAGTTGATGGAGAAGTGATGATACATTCATAAGGAGTCATAAACTACACAAAGGAAAGCAAGAAGGAAACCCAACAAATCCCCTTGAGGTCACACCCTTTACCATTTCCACTTGGTTGTTCCCTCTTTCTTCAAGGTATAATGATTAGTAATTCATTTTATTTTCATGAAAAAAAAACAAATTTTTTTCATGGTAAAGACCTTTTATTCAAAGAATTGGAGGGATGGACGAGGTGGTCTCATTGCTTTACATAATTACTTACCCAATCATCTTGATAGCATAGCACAAAAACCCAACACATAGTGTTGACTTTTGCATCATGATTGGCAATATTATTAACAAAAAAATCAAAGCCATTCATAAAACATAAAGAAAATGACTCAAGAAAAGAGGAAATTATAAAGAAAAGAAAAATATTAAGAAATGATAAAAAATTGTAAAACAAAAGAGGTGAATTGCATGACTAAACTTATTAGTTCTTGAATTAGGATGGGGCATCTCCCCCATGACTAAACTTATGGATGCATATTCAAGAGATAGACCACATAATCCCTTGGTTATACACCATAGGTTTTCCATTTATCACCATTACTGATTTTATTGTTTGCATGGTAGCACATCTAACTTTGATGATAATCTCATTTGGATAATTTGGAGATGTATCTTCAACTAGACTTGAAGGTATTTCTATTTTAGGAGGTCCAAATATGTTTGCTTCTTCTTCTTGATTTTCTATTTTTAATTCCTGGGCCTTCATGTTTAATATCCTCTTTTGGTATATAATCAGAGTGTAAGGTATCTATATTTAAGTTCTCTGTTTGGTTCATTTCCTTAAGTTTAGAACTAATAAGTGGATTAGTTTTCATGCATCTTTGAAATAGTTTTGCATTCTCATTTTTAAGCCATTGGGTGTCTTTTGTTTTAGTAGCTACTACATAAACTTATTTTTGCTCACACACTTGTTACTTAACTTTGTTGTAGGTCGATATAGGGATTGTATTAATATTTTAAACTTTCGACCCACAACTGCAACCTTTATCATTATTAGTGATGCATGAAGGTTTTCATCTCTCCATAGTGATAGGTTCATCTTTTACGTCCTATGTTGAAGCTGTGAGGATTGTTGGCTTTTGCATATGATTAAAAGACATTATTCTTGAGAGGAAGGATGTTGCACCATATTGGCCTTGTGCTGGTTTTGACAAGTTGATAGATCTGCATGTTTTATGCTCATGTGTGGAGACTGTCCTAAAGATAGGATTTTTTCGAGGTTGTTGTTGAGATCTATTAGCATTATCATTCTCGCAGATGCTCACAACATAAGTGGCATTCTTCCATTGATGTTGTGGTACCAAACCTTCCTATGTTGTTGGCAGTGCCATGTGGTGGAGGGAAGTATGAGAATGTTAAGAATATGATAGAGGATGAAAGGCATGAGGTGGTGATCCCACAGAAGATGTTGTGGATTGATGATATTCAAGAGATTGGTAGTAGTGATTTGAGGTAGAGGAATTAGAACTAGCTAGGGAAACAAGTTGTTGAACATAATATCCATATCGATCTAGTTGGTAATAAGGGTATTGTTGGATCATTGATGGCCTTCCCCACAACTGTGGTTTTTCCATTACAGTTGATAGTAGTTCTGAGGCTAATAATAAGTCCCACTAGAATAGTATAGTTGACTATAGGATTGTCTATAATTACCCTACGAGTAAGGTAATTTCCTAGGCATTTGCTTTTGTATGAACTTGGGATTCAAAGAAAAAGCCCAACACTCATGTAGATGTAACATGATTAGGAAATAGCCCTTTGGATGGTCATATTGGCAAATGTCACATCCATCATCCACTTCTGTGGTTGAATCTATAGCCTCTTCATCTATAACCATTTTTCCTTTTTACCGATAAGTTTTTCCACCTATTTCTAGGTTCTTTTACCTCTTTTTGTTTTGATCACTTGATTCATTTTACGTTACTCTCTCCTCTATGGTTTTCACATAAGTTGTGACTTTTTCATTCATCAACTCTCACATCTTATCTATCCTTGCTTCAAGCTTAGCATTAGAATTTTTTATTGATAAGGTTTGTTGGTTCCTAGTTATATTTCTTTACATTCTCTCATTTACATAACTCTCCTTTTTCTTTTGCCACCTCCTCAATTAGCCTTTGTATCTAATGGGCTTTCAATTCAGATAACCATCCTTGGGCATAAATCCCAAGGGTCTCCCTCATTTGATTACAAATCCCATCTATGACGTGGAAAAACTACTCTTTTTAAGAAAAACCATGACATAAGAATCTATGTAGTAGAGCATAGTATCTATCTAAGGCCATATCCAAGGATTCATGTTGTTCTTACTTCCATCCTTGGATTTTTTTTCTCAAGTTGGACACTCTTGCATAGGTTTGGTATTTTTTATTGAAACATTCTAGCATTGTGGACCATTGGTGGATTAAATCAGGTTCTACCAACTTTTAGCTTTGTCTATTAGTGTCCTAGGAAAGAGCTTAAGCTTTTACCACTTACTTTCAATATCTTGCAAGGTGCAGGCATCATGAAAGGCTTGTAAATGATGTTGTGGATCAAAATTATAGCCTCCCTTAAATTTAGGAATGTTGTTCATATCAATCCATTTAATGTGACTTTCCCTTTGATGCCTATGGGGTATTCTAATTGCCTCCCTAATCTATGTTAGGCCCTTAGTAGCCAATAAGGATTCATCAGTATTAGACATGTCATGGTGATCATCTTTATTTCTATTTGTCTGATAGTGATGATCTTGTCTATGCTTGCTTTGATGTCTCAAATTCTGCCCTTGAGTTTGATTTCTATCTTCATCTTGAACCTTGAGTGGAGCTCTATCTCTATACCTAGTTCATCTTTGTAAAAATTAGACATTTAAGAGAAAGAGGAAGATGGAGAACTGGGAGAATTGTAATGGCTCCTATATCTTCCCCCCATGGTCCCTTGATTTATCCTTTTTAGGTTTAGAGAAGGTTCTAGGCCTTGAGGCCCTCCTTGTTCTAGGACTTACTCCATCTCCTCTAGAATTGTTTGCCTTGGTTGAATGTAGTCTTTAAGTGTAATAAGGGTCTAACTGAGCATATGAAATCCTTGCATGAGGTTGTTCACTCCAATTCTCTTTAGTATTGATCCTATCATTTCTCTTATGAGTGTTATCATCATACGATGTATTATTGGTCCTATGTGAAGAAGACATGTTTATAACGTGTGTGACTTAAAATATTTATATTTTTTAAAAGATAGATCATTAATACCTTTACAATGATCGTTTATAATATAACTAATCTAGATAACTAGCACAATCCCCAACAATGTCACCAATGATGAGTGGCTAGTACCCCGTATGCCTAACCATATGAATCACAAGTGTTCATAAATGATCCAGTCGAATTCCATGGATGGGACTAGTGTGGCATCTAGATTATTAAGCATTGATCGCAGGACATTATCTTTCCACTTAGACTAGTGGTGGCTTTGTCATGTATGCTTTAGTCCAAAGTTAGGCATATGATTGTTGATGTTGTTATGGCCTTAAACTAACCTTAATGATTTAATCTAATTACAATAGAAAGATAAAGTCTAAACCAAACTATGATGATGAGTGTTCATTCCCAAATTACTGTACATGTCCTAAACCCATGTGTTCACTACTGGGACTACCAAGCATTATGCGATTGGGTGAACCAAGCAATAATGCTACTGGGATTAGCAAGTGAATACATGTTTACGCTTGAAACTGGTTACACTCATTCTACCAATTTATTAATGTCCATGGAAACATAAATATTAACTAAGTACATGGAATATAAAT
Source organism: Gnetum montanum (assembly GCA_015680685.1). NCBI lineage: Eukaryota > Viridiplantae > Streptophyta > Gnetopsida > Gnetales > Gnetaceae > Gnetum > Gnetum montanum. Next base: position 161,632 of record MNCI01025796.1, read on the forward strand.
TGCATGGAAAGTAAATCCAATCTAAGTTAAAGTGTTGCAATGAATAAGAATTAATATCGATTTTATTATCTTTCATGGAATATGTCCAACTACATTTCCACTTGAATAAGACATGGTACAATTGACTCAGATTCACACTACGAGCACTCATTGACTATTCTGTAAGACTACAAAATAAAATTACAAGGCTTCAACTACTTTATTTACAAAATGTTGCCAAGACAGAGCGAGAGTGATGAGTGGCGAGGTACCCCTACACTCAACCATACGAATACGAGCGTTTCACACACAATTCAATCGAACTCCGCAGACGGACTAGTTGTGGTATCTAGATAGTTATTCTTAGGCTGTAGTTCAATATCCTTCCACCTAGACTAGTATTCGCTTTGTCATGTATGGTTTAGTCCAGAGTGAGGTGTATGATGTGTTTCTACACTAATGCTACTCTTGGGTATGCTGGAAAATAATATTACTAAGCTAGGAGAGAGACAATGAGAGAGAATCTAAGCTAGCCTAAGTGCGATGAGCATCTATTCTTGAATCATCTATACACATCTTGGACCTCGTGCATGACTACCACTAGGATACCAAGCGTAGATCCTAGGTACACTACTGGGTTACCAAGTAGTCACACTTAAATGCTCGTGATCAAGTCGTACTCATTCTGCGTTACTAGGAGTTTAGGGTGAGAAGAGATTAACTAAGAAAGTAGTAAATAACAATTAATTAAATAATTAAGCTAATTGAATTTTGCAATGATGAAGTAATCTTGATCTTTATTTCTGGTCATGTGCATGTCCAAGTACGTCACACTCGAATAAGGATGTTGTACAATTACAATCACCACACTGCTAGCATGCACTGAGAAATAATTCTAACTCTAAGAAGGAAAAACTGTAAGAGTTTGGGTAAGGAACTAAGAACTAATGCCTAGAATAAGGAAAGCCACCTATTATTTATAGAAATTGAGGTAGGCCGCGATATCGTGGCTGCGATATCATGGCTGCTACGATATTGCAGCTATTGCGATATCACAGCCAGCAAATTCATGACTCATCAGGGAGCATGTGTATTTATAGGTGAAAAAAAACACTACGTTAATGTGTACGCATCAATACATCAACACATGCATCCATGGGAACCCTTCGGCATAGCTACAATATTGCATCTCTAACACTGTAGATGTGATGTAGTAGCCAACTGAGGTGCATCGATAGTCATGCTACAATGCATATGTGATGTAGCATCTATAACATAACATCAACACTATCTCAACCAACTGATGCTTCATTATTGGTGAAGAACTTTTAATGGCATAGGAGCCTCCACCTCCAAGAACTATTTGAGAATTTGCCTTGTCTTTGGTAACTTTGCAATACCTGCTAGAATTTTTATAAAGTGTTCAATTTTGTTGTAATGCATACTAATTTTTATAATCCTATAAAATATAACACTCAAAACTAATAAAGTTAGTTAGTCTATATGCATATTTGTTTGGTAGTTAATAAATTCCATATTTTTCAAAATTTTGTAAGAAGCTCGATCCTACTTTTGTTCACTCAAGGATGAGTTTTAAGTTAGTCATGGGGGTATGATGAATTGTACTTCATCAAGTTGCATCAATAGACATGCATCAATGTATTCCCATCGATGCATGGTTACATGCACTGATGTAGATGTGTCAGCGCTGATGCATGCAAAGCCTATATAAATATAGCTACCACCTACATTTATGACATCTTAGATTAGTCGCATAGCTAAGCCTTATAGTTCTATTTTCCCAGAGTTAGAATATTTTCTCCCTAAGTGTCTGCAGTGTGAATTAAAGAGATTGTATAGTGCTTTATTTGAACGTCATATACTTGAATGCATTAGTGTGAATGAAAATAAAGTCAAGATTTTTGATATTCATTGTAGCACTTACATTAGTTTATTCTTTCCTATTTGCACTTTACATTTAGTGCCCTTTACATTCATAGTTCTAATTAATTAATGCACATAATCATAAATACGTAAATATGACCACTTCAAGTATAATGTATTATGCATGGTAATCCTAGTAGTGGTCATTTGGTATGCCCAGTAATCACCACTTAGTAACCTACTAGCATTGATACTAGTTTAGGATGTGTACAGTAAGTGGGAATGGTTACTTTACATTAGGATAATTAGTTATTAGAATAGCCCATTAGTAAAATAATTAATTGTTAAATCTTCATGTACTCTCCTATCCCTTAGAAAAAAAATATCCTAAAAACACTTATAAAAATACATATCATGTGTCTTATCTCACATTTAACCATACGAACTAATAACACAAGTGTGAGTTAGGAAGACAATCATCATACAACCCCTTGCCTCACAATTTAAGACTATATGCAAACTTAGGAACTAATTTCATGAAATTTGAATGGATTGCTAGTGCATGCTTGTGATTCATATGGTTGGGTGTAGAGGATACACACTACTTATCAATTTGTCTTTATGGAGGAAAGACATATGATCTATATTTAATTTGCACCCACATGATAGGTCAAGTGCTTAATCATGCAAGATGAAAAATGAAAGCCAATTTACATGCCTTTGCAGAGAGAAATTGATGATTGAACCTAAACCAAGCATTAGCTTGCAGTTTGGATAAGGCTCTTAGGCCTTTCAATAAAATTCAAGGCTAAAGGTGTTCCTTGTAAGGTTGCAAAAATCTTTGAAGAGCTCCTGAAATTTGGTCTATGCACCTCCATTGAGCTTATAGGCTCAATTACACATATCTATGTGGAAATGTAGGAAGTCATTGAGGTTTTCTTGTAAATCATTTGAAGGATCCTCATGGACATTTTCATCAATCTAATTTTTAAGATAACTATCTAAACATTTGTTAGATCTATAACCAAAAGGGGCATATCTCCATCCAATGCCCTGAAAACCCCTATGATAACCATTGCACATAGAATAACTACAACACTCTAATCCCATAAAGGATGACCTTCATGCCATCGTTCATAATTCTCAAACCAATTCACTAGCCACTGTTGCTACTACCATAGCCCTTCATGTTTTAGCACCTTCCAAATCTTGATCTATAGTAACTACTTGTCCTGCATCTTCTTCATCTATTATCAATGAGTCTATGGATAACACTATAGTATGCACTAATTTTAAAGCCTTGGTTGATGTTTTGGAGAAGGAGGATAATGGGTGATAGGTTGTCACTAGGAAGAAGACATGGAAAGATACGCATGTTGATGCATATTATCATTCTTTCCTAAGCACCTAGTTTAAATCTATTGAGGTGAAGCTTGAATAGGACAAGAAAAAGAAGCACATACTAGGTTTCCAGGTGATAAACCTAAAATTTACTAATGTTGCATCTAGCTCTAGTCCCATGATCCTTCAAGGAGCAAAGGACTCATGTCAAATATCTAATTCTAAAGGTTGATGGAAGAAAATCGATAAAGCAATTATTAATGGTCATTAAGGTACAATTGTTGCCCATGTTTGGGGATCGTAAGGTACAGTTTCTGATCAAATCCAAGGTATGCAAGTTGATAGTACTCCTTGATCCTTGATTTCAATACTCCTCTCCCATCTAATGATTACTCTCTTAGAATTGTGCTGATTTATGGGATTTAGAGAAAACATATTTTCTCAAATTTGTTTTAGAAAAGAATTCTTTTGATACTCTTTTACTACAAGAAACTAATCTTAGTAATTTTCATGGTCTTTCTAACCATGATAATATGAAGTGAACCATCCTACTCCAAGGCATGAGTGGAGGTCGAGCTTGCCTTTGACATGCTCATTTGTTATTCAGCCAAGTTTTGTCTTCTTTTCATATGATTGGGATTATAAAGGAAGGACTTAGGATCCTTAATCTGTATGAATGAACAGTGCACAATTATATATAGTTGTTTTAGGGTGAGCTTCTTAATACCATTAGGGATGTTACTTGAATTGTGAGAGGAGATTGGAATATAATTAGTAGCTCTAGTGAATGTTCAAGTGGCTATTTCCACAATCTTGAGGAGCAATGTTTTGGGGAGTTGGAAAAACTTAGTAGCATAGTTGAGATTCATATTTCTCTTTGTTGTTCTACCTAAAAAAATACCATCTAATTAGAATGATTAGATTGCTTCTAAGTTGGAAAAATTATTTACTTCAAGATCTCTTTGGACCTCTTATCACCAACTTGGTAAGATCCTTCCTTAGTTATTTTTTGATCATAGATCCTTCTTGTGCTCTTGGGGTTATTCATCTTCCTTCAAACTTACCTTCTAGTTTTAGAACATTCAGTTACATGATGAAGGAGTCAAAGATGAGTGATGTAAAGTTTGATAATCCTAGGTATCTCTTTTAGATATAAGGTTATTTTGCTAATCTGAATACTTTTTGTAATTTCTACAAGAGGCTATAGAAACAACCATGGTCATTCATTACTCAAGTAGCCATCAACAGGGCTTTGGCCCTTCAATAGTAAGTTGATTATCTTTCAGAGTGGGATTAGATCATATTTGACATGATGGAAGTAGAGAAGGAGGTTTGACAACTAGCTCATAAGGAAGAGGCGTATTAGAAACAATAGTCCAAAGAAAAATGGCTAAGGTTAGGAGATCAAAATTCGTCATATGATGGCTAGTATTTGGTATAATAAGAAGACTATGGTGTCCTTTGTTCATAAGTTGCAAGTTTACCTTAACATTGTCATCAAGTTCTTTCAAGACCTCTTCACAAAAAATCAAAATGTGCATCCAAGGCCCTTAGGATTTATAATTTTGTGGTTGGTGTTAAATGTGGACAACAACTTCCTTTAGAGATCTCTCACTAGGACTAAGATCTAAGCTACAATGGCTAAGTTTCCTTCTAATAAGTCCTGAGGCTTCTATGATTAGAACTTCAAGTTTCTTAATGAATATTGGGATGTCACTGGATTAGACTTAGAATTATATTCTTATGTTTGGATACTAGCATGAAACCTTTCTTACAGTCTAAAATGATACTCCCTTTATTTTATTGCCTAAAAAAGAACATATTACTTGGTCTATGAATTTTTGACCTATTAGCCTTTGCAATTGTCTAGGTAACTTTGTCTCTAAGATTCTCATCTCAACTTAAACCTCTTCTTCCTAGTGTTATAAAAGAGGATTAGGCTGGTTTTATTCCTAGAGGGACTATTT
>MNCI01025803.1:0-123593 GCA_015680685.1 Gnetum montanum
GGGTAAGAGAAAGTCATCTCGGAGTCGTTATGTTGTGTGTATTGTGTGCCTTAGACACGGTGATCCATGTTGGTGCGAATCGCAGCGAATTCGGCTTTGAAACGGGCTCGTTTTGGGTGTTTTTGTTGAAAAAACACTGTAGCGACACTGTAGCAGTGTAAACACTGTAGCAGCGTATACGCCCGAACACTGTAGCAGCGTGTACGCCCGGACACTGTAGCAGCGTACACGCCGGGACACTGTAGCAAGCGTATACGTCGGGACACTGTAGCGAGCGTAAAAGCACTGTAGCAAGCGTAAAAGCACTGTAGCAAGCGTAAAAGCACTGTTGCTAGCGTAAAAGCACTGTAGCTAGCGTAAAAGCACTGTAGCAAGCGTAAAAGCACTGTAGCTAGCGTAAAGGCACTGTAGCAAGCGTAGACGCTAGGAGTTTGAAACAAAGTTAACGTAGACGCTGGGGTTTAGTTTGGCAGCGTAGACGCTGGAGTTTCAGTTTGGCAGCGTAGACGCTGGGGTTTCAGTTTTGCAGCGTAGGCGCTGGGGTTTCAGTTTTGCAGCGTAGACGCTGTACTCTGTTAGCAGCGTAGACGCTGGGGTTTCAGTTTGGCCCTCCTTCTAGCGCCAAAAACTGTACCGACCGAAATCGTCGGTGCAAGGCTGGAACGTTACGAGCACCGAAAGATCTACGGACAAGCACAGTCGACCCTGCCTCCGCTTGAGGGCAAGCTGGAACAGACGAAGGCAGAGTGCCTTGAATGGTCCGCACGCGGATCAAACAAGGACTTCCCCAACGTTTGCCGCTACAACATGTTGGGTTATACGTAAACAAGGAACATTAAATGTAAACCATAAACAAGCACGATAACGTAAATGAGCTTGTAAACGTAAACTGAAAAACGAAGAAAACAACAATAAATCTGAGCAAAATGTAAACTGTTTTGTATTGAGAATTAATTACAAAGTGCACCGGTCCAAACGCAGTTGTGGCTTTGACACAAGGCGGACGAAAGGCCCCGGCGTGTGCAGAAATGACTCGGCTGGGACACTGTAGGTGGAGCGTAGAGATTGTGCTCAGCGTACAGGACTTCCAGCGTAGTGGGTTTTAGGCTCTGGTTCGAAATTTTCCCCCCCCTGAAAATGCAGAAAACTGGGCTATTTATAGGGGTAGGGTTACCGGGAAAATCGGACTGGGAGACACGTGGGCGTATACGCTGGGCGTATACGCTACATCAGGCCGGATTTAATTTACAAGTGTTACATTTGCTGGCGTATACGCTGGGCGTATACGCTGTGGATGCTGAGCGTAGAGGATGCCAGCGTAAGCGTATAGCATGCCAGCGTAAGCCAAAAATGTACCCAGCGTATACACATGAAAATGCTTCATTTTAAGGTCAAAAATTGATTTTTGGGTGCCCAAGAGCTACTGGGAACTTTGGGGAAGGTCCTGGGGGGTCTGGACGCTCGATTCTGGCACGTTTTGATGCATTTCTGGAGCCCGAATGTCTGTCTACGCTGGCCTTACGTCGGGCGTATACGCTAGGCGTGCAGGAATGGAAGACCATCATTCGGAGCCCAAAATTCAATTTTCAAGTGCCTGGGACCTGCTGAGAACCTTGGGGAAGGTCCTAGGGGGTCTGGACGCTCGATTCTGGCACGTTTTGATGCATTTCTGGGGCCCGAAAGTCTATATACGTTGGCCAAACCCCGGCGTGTACGTTGGGCGTACAAGAATGGAGGACCATCATTCGGAGCCCAAAATTCGATTTTCAAGTGCTTGAAACCTGCTGGGAACCTTGGGGAAGGTCCTAGGGGGTCTGGACGCTCGATTCTGGCACGTTTTGATGCATTTCTGGGGCCCGAAAGTCTATATACGTTGGCCAAACCCCGGCGTGTACGTTGGGCGTACAAGAATGGAGGACCATCATTCGGAGCCCAAAATTCGATTTTCAAGTGTCCAAGAGCTACTAGGAACCTTGGGAAAGGTTCTAGGGGGTCTAGACGCTCGATTCTGGCATGTTTTGATGCATTTTTGGAGCCCGAAAGTTGCTGTACGCTGGCCACACCCCGGCGTGTACGCTGGGCGTGCAGGAATGGAAGACCATCATTCGGAGCCCAAAATTCGATTTTCAAGTGTCCAAGAGCTACTGGGAACCTTGGGGAAGGTTCCAGGGGGTCTGGATGCTCGATTCTGGCACGTTTTGATGCATTTTTGGAGCCNTGGGGGGTCTAGACACTCCACTTTAGCATGTTTTGAGGAGTTTTTGAGCCCCAAAAGTTGCTGTACGCTGGGCCTTACGCTGGGCATGTGTAGGCCAGCGTACAGGATACATACTTAGTGAAAACCAAGTATTTTGAGCTCAAGATTTGCCAAGTTTGAGGCCAGATGTCCTCGTAGTCTTCTGTGGGTCCTAGGGAACTTTTACTTGCTCGCTTTGACTTTGTTTGATGCTATTCTGAGGCTTTCAAGCTTGGTCATGCTGAGGACCAACATGACTTAGCTTAATTTCTGTCTTCAAGTGTTAGCCAAAATTTTTGTGGTGTTTCAGTAAACTCTTGTGGGTATGTTTTTAACCATTGTTTCCATATATCATTCCTAGAGCCTATGGACTCTTTGGTTTGTGGGTTTGTCAGGGCATAAAAGGCATGAGCCTACTTTGTGGAGGATTTGCTAGCATTTCTTGATGGTGCAATTGTAAAGTTCTTTCCCTTAAACATTTTCTATAATCAACCATTTCCCATTCCAACCATCCATGACATCTAATTTTGTTCTATTGGCCTCACCATTGTTATTTCTCTATTCTTTCTTGTTCTTTAATTTTCCATCTTATTGCTACTCAAGGTTCGCTGTTAGTCATGGGGGCCTTAGCACAAATTTTTCCATTCCATTAATTACCTCACCCCTACACCTTGGGTAGTCACTAGTTACAAACCTCTAACCCAGTATCTACCATATCCATAACCCAACCAATGTGCTTCATAGCGAGGCAAGGCATCAAGCACATTATATCTTATTTATCCTTGCTAATTTGCGATTGTGTTGTGTGTGCAGATGGCAATCACATGAACAATGGACTAGGATATGAGGGAGCACTCAAGATGGACTGGAGCTGAAGCAGTCATGCAAGGAACATGCATTATATGACCATGGATGAACAACGCTGTGCACAATCTTGACATTGGTAGCAATGCACCTCATTTTCTTTTCTCTATCTCTCCAAGCTATCAAATAAAGGTCTGGATGTCATCTATGTATGGTGTTCATCATAATGGGTACAAATACCAATGTTGTAATATATTTGTCCATCCGTTCACTGAGCACTTTGAGTCTATCACTCCATGTCAATAATCCCATACCTTCCCAATATTTTATAAGGAACTCGAGGATGAGTTTTCATTCAATCGTGGGGATATGGTGAACTGTGATATCGAATCCGAAATATTGGGTTTGTGATATCAGAGCCTGCCAAGCGATATTGAACATCTGATATCAGGACCTATCTCGTTGCCTATAAATAAGAGATGGGAACACTTGGTTTTGGCATTAGTTTCTTAGTCCCTTACCTGAGCTCTTGTAGTTTTCCCTTTCTAAAGTTAGAATTATTTTTGAGCACCCATAGTAGGAGTCATAAAGTGAATAGATCTTTATTCGAGCATTGTGTACCTAAGCACACCTTGTGTCTGGAAATAAAGATGAAGTTTGTGATAAACCTTGTAGCATTCAAAATAGCTTATTTATTACATTTAATGTTATTTACAATTATTTAATGCTTTCATTAGTTAATTGATGTTGCTTTTATTGGTTTGTTAATTTTCACAAGTAAGCACACTTAGTACGATCACTTTGAGCATATGTGGAACACTTGGTAACCCAGTAATAATTAGCGTTTGGTAATCACAATAGTGTTACATTGGTTTAGAATGTGTATGGAGAGTGGGAATGGATGTTGGTGTTAGGACTAGTTAGAACCTAGCGGATTAGTTAAATTAAATTAGCTACTTAATTATTTCACTTCTCCCTTTTAGCACTAGGACATAAACATAAAAAGCATAAAATCATATACCTTAAGTTTACTTAACCATACAATCGTGAGATATGAGTAAGCTTGGGAAGACAACGATCACCTAACCCATCCTTGTTCTATGAAGGTGCATAAGCACTTAGTCCTTGGAGTTTGACCAAATCATGCGTAACGCTCATATTTGTATGGTTGAGCGTAGGGATACCTTGCCGCTCATCACTCATTCATCCTCTTGGAAATAGGTTAATGATTGTGTAGTATTTCTAAGCCTACCATATGACAATTTAAGGATATAACAATATTTAAATAGAAGATTTAGTAATTATCTATAATAATTCCAGACTATTACTTTCTAAATCATATTTTTCTCTCTCTATCTATTCTCTTCTTACATTCTTTCCTTCCCTAATCTACTTAGCAATTATATTGTAATTGATCTTAATTATGAAGGGCAAATTCTATTCTATCCAACTTAGTAAGAATCTTGTAGTATGAAGACTTTACGTTGTGGTATGTATTGTGGAAAGTGATTTCTATCCTATTTTACATTATATGGTCTATTTTTACATAGAGTTTATGTTGATTAAGCTTTAGATTAAGCCATATTATAAGAAGAAATTTTGATTTTTTAATAAATTACTCTATCCCTAAAGATTTAGGGGAAAGTTTTGGTGTAGATGTAGGCTAAAAAATCTAGTATTTGAACCACCACAAATTCCTAGTTTCTTTATTTCTTATGGTTTTATTTATCTATTATATATTTTCTTTGGTATTAAGATTATTTTAAAGGCCTTAATTTAGCCCATTCTTAATGCCTTACAACATCATACTGAAGCCAACAATCACCATCCTAACATGACTTTTATGCTAATGTAGAGTTTACTTACTATTGTAAGGATTCTTTTTGTTTCTTTATGTTTCAGACATGGGAAAGCATGTGCGTCTTCTTTAAATAGAATTGATAGTAATTAGAAAGGTTCTTAAATTTATCTAATTATTAGAATTTCCTAGGGTGCTTAAAAGCAAGATTTCAAATCAAAGATCAACATTTAGCTACAATTAAATTTAGATTTGGACATTAATGAGTTAGGAATTGGTAGCCATTGGATTATCTAGGGTTATTATCTCTTCAAAGATCACACCAATTTTCATAAAGGCTTCCTTATTTCAAAGTCTATCTGGAATGCTTGGGAGGTTGATCTATATCGAAACTAAGTGCATATACCATATTGTAGTTTTCTATATACTAATTATCCCCAAATTCTATATCTCTATGAAAAGAAGTTGAACTTCAAAGATACACAGTCTCATGAATAGAACATTGTGCATAACATAATGAAAGTCGAACAAAAATAGGTTGTATTACCTTTTAGGGGAGTCATTACAATCTAAGGAAGGCACTCTACTGGAAAATAGGCCAATGAAATCCCTAATCCTACCATCTAACAATTTGATCAAGAACTAAGATGTTAATTTCATTGGCCAACTTGGTTACAAAGAAATCCTCCCCAATTTTACAAACTACTTCCTCTTTGAATAGTGTGGGTGTTGGTTTTTGTGTATTACTAGAGAAGTTAGAAACCACATCAATAAGAGATGAATAAATTGTGTTGGTTATTCAAGAATTATAATTTTGAATCCATTAATTGTCTTGTTATCAGGGTTAGGGTTCTCACTAGCATCATGCGATCCCACCTTCTTCCTTTGCAATTAGAATGGTTTTTGCTTGAATGAATCTTTCACATAGTTATACTCCTCTTCATTTGTTACCAAGACATAGCCCAAGTTATCTAGTTCTTTGCAATGATTGGAACCACAATGCAAACTTTCAAGACCCGATCTATGTGCTTTGCTTGATCCTCCATAAGCTTCTTTCATCACCTTCTTTGTACAATATTCATTGTATCAACTTATCTTTACAATTAATGTTGAAAAATCAATATAAAAAATTAATTTTTAAAATAAAAGAAAATTAAATTCTCTAGCTATATTGATGTAAATACATAGATGCATTAATACCTTAACAACATTTTTCAACTTTCAAAAAATAAAAATAAAAAGAAAGAAAGAAATAATAGAAAGAAATTTTTTTATTTAGAGAATAATCAACAAAAAACCTTGAGTGCTTTTACTAGCATATTATTAGTTTATTTATTCGTGAGATTAAGTTGAAATCTAAAATAACACAACTATAAGATTCCTTATCTATTATGGTATTAATCTCTACCACATAGTTAATACTTCCAATGACATGTTTTTTAAGGTGCACTTTGTATAATTAGGAATTTGGCACTTTATATTTTTGTATTTTTGTTGTGCATTTGGCATTACCATAGCTTCAAGCTAAAATGCTATAATTTGCTTCGTAAAATAATATCAGAAAGCATGTAGAGTGAATCTCCATTTCTCGTTTACACAAGTGTAAATCAGATTCAAGGTGGTTGGAATTAACATGCATTAGCAATTGTATTCTAAAAATATTTAGGAGGTGGAACAACCACTAATTTCTTTTGATTGCTAATCACTGAAAAAAAATCAAGTAATTGATTTATCTGAGAACCGTGAATAATAAGGTATTGGTTAATAGCAAGAGTTTTAGGTTAATCATAATTTTGACTTGACTTCACTTGCCAGGGAAGAAAACCTTTCAACAAACCCGATAAATCCAAAGTCTCCGTAAATATCACTAACAAAAATTTCGGTTTCACGTTTCATATATCGGGTTTTAATTATTTTGTATCCCAGCCAACGTTAAAACGTTATGAGAGCCACAGAATCATCGATGCGTGTGAGCCACAGAATCATCGCGTTTGACGTTGCAGTTTCATCCCGTTGGCATCTCCATTGATAATGGAAACATGCCATTGATAATGCAATCAGACATAAATGAACGCTTAATTTTAAACGGCTCTGTATTGTGGGGAACCCAAAAATCAATTCTGAGTGAATTCAACAAGCAGATTGCGTTATCAATTATTCATGTGGCGAACCCATAAATCTTATCATGCTGTGATTTACAGATGAGCAACGAATGGTTTCAAGGGCCTCAACAGAGCAGCATGTAATGGCTGTGAAATACATAGATTAGCAAATCGAAACAGGAATATGCTTGGGGCATTGGCCAGGAGATTATTTACAAGGTAACGGCCTTACAGCGCTGCACAGCTGCTGCTGCTCTACTTTCTTCCCCTGTTCAGCAAAAGTGACGTGATTGCCCTGCATCGTCAAACCAATTTCAGCATACCCAGAACATTGTGACGAGATAATCAGAATAAGATCTTCTAAATGAAACAAATTACTAAACCCACCTTGCGAAGTTTCGGGCAGGTGCGGAGAGCAGGTTTCAGGGCCTGCTTTATATTGCCGGGTTCGCCAGCAGCAGCTGAGCCAGAAGAATTGGCCGCCACGGCCCTGAGCTGAGCCAATTCGGCTCTGGTAAGTCGCAGCTTCAGGCGGAATCCTTCGTTCTTGTTGCTGCTTCCATCTTTGTCTATATAATGGAGCTTGACAGGTGCCAATTGAACACCAGTACCAGAACCCAGCAGAGATGCATCTATGAACGGGTACAACTGTGCAGGGACAAATACAGAAATCGAATCGGACGCTGTGGCTGCGGCAGCAGGCAAGGGCGTCTTTACTTGAATGACATGAGCGTTTTTGGCGCTGAAGTCTCTGACGTTGCTCCTTGGCAGGGTGTTGTCCATTTTCAACTAATTCTAGCGGCATAAGCTTCAAAAGAAGTGAAGCTTTCTCGTTTATTCAACGATCCTCAATGCATTCTTGAAAAGAAATCAAGCTTTCACTCATCTACCCAACTAAATTAACATCGAGCTTTTACAATCCTATGAACATCAAGCTTTTACAATCCTATGAAGGCTAGTACTCTGATAGATGCACTGTGTCTTTTTGGGTTGAATTTATAAAGGCGTTCGTGTTCCTGTTTGTGCTGTGTTTTTTGTTTTGCTTGGACGTGCTTATCACGGTCTTCGTTCGAAGTCTAAGTCTTGGTTAGACTTGGTCCGTAGTCATAGTCTCCGTCTTGGTCTTCGTGTTCATCGTCCAGATGGTCTTACCAATGGAATGGGAGTTCGGTGTTCTGTTTCAATCACGGACGTAGGTTAGTTAGCCTTTTAAGAAATGGTACATAAGCACCACGCTGGTGTTCCAGGGATGACTTTGATTGCCTTCCTCTCATCTTCTTTCTTGCCAACCTGCACAAAACCCTTCATACTTAAAATGCCACTTTCACATTGCCTTGCTTCACACTCTTATATCTTCACATGTAGCTGAAATAAATCAATATGGTGAATCCCATGAATCCTACCTATCAAAACTTGTAAAAAAACCTCCAAGAACTCCTAATAACTAAAGAAATCTACCAACACTAAAGCTCCTATGTTTCATGGTTGAGCCAATGATAATTGTAACACTAAATACTTTAATCAACACTATGAGGAGGCAAAGCCAACTACCAATCTCATTCATAGAAACCTCTTAGAAAACCTCTCCCTATGCTCCCAACACTTTACTGATCTTTTTGGTGCATGCCCTTGTGGCACCTTCTTCTTACCTACCTTACTCCAAAACCATAACGGACTAATCTTAGAATGTTAGCAAGATCACCCCCTCTCCATATAAGAATTAAAATATGTTATTTTCTCTTCCCCCCTCTAATAAATGTTCTAATCATAATTGGTGGACAAATGAACCCTTTGATTTCCTCTAGCTACATGTACACGTGCTTCTTGCAAATACTTTTATTGAGTTCTTGCACTTTGGTATCTTTCCTCATGCATTAAAATCTATCCTCATTACTCTCCTTTCAAAATCATCTTTGCACTCTATTCTTACAAAAATGTTCTTTTATAAATTTACAAGAACACCTTTATGAATCATGTGTTTAAGCATGATTGGTGATCATAAACAAAATTGTGTATCCCTTAATAGATCAATAGTTATGAAATGAAGGGGCATAATTGATGGGACGCGATATTGCATGGGACGCGATATTGCATCCCCCACGATATCGCGTACACGATATCGCAGTCCACTACAATGTCTATAAATAAGAAGCAGCTCTCCCTTGTTGAGAACATATAGAATAGTTTAGTAGTGAAACTATGGTAGTTTGATCTCTCCAGAGTTAGATTATTTTCCAGTGTTTGCCCGTAGTGTGGTGAATGTAATTGTACGACATTCTTTATTCGAGTGTGACATACTTGGACGCACACATGACCGGCAATAAAGATCGAGATTACTTCATTATTGTAGCATTCACTTTGTTATTTATTTGTTTATTTACTATTTTCTCTCTCACCCTTAAACTCCTAGAACGCGGAATGAGTACGACTTGATTACGAGCATTTAAGTGTGACTACTTGGTATCCCAGTGGCATACCTAGGATCTGCGCTTGGTAATCCTAGTGGTAGTCGTGCACGAAGTCCAAGATGTGTACGGATGATCAAGGAATTAGTTGCTCATCGCACTTAGGCTAGATTAGATTTTCTTACCCTTTTCCTCCTAGCTTAGCTTAGTTAATATTATTTTCCACTACCTTCAGGAGTAGCGTTAGAATTAGGAATACATCATACACCTCACTTTGGACTAAACCATACATGACAAATATAATACTAGTCCAGGTGGGAAGATAGCAAATTGCAACTTAAGGTTAATGATTTAGGTGCCACAACTAGTCCGTCTGCAGAGTTCGACCAGATCACGCGTGAAAATGCTCGTATTCGTATGGTTGAGTGTAGGGGTATCTCGACCACTCATCATAGGCGCCGTTGCCGGGAACGGTGCTAGTTATCTAGATTAGTTATATCATACAAGGTCGCTATATAAGGACTTAACAATATATCTCTTAGGAAGAAGAAATAATTATAAAAAGTCACACATAAATTCACACACAACTTTACAAAAATGCCTCTCCTACAAGATAATAATAACCCCACACTTAGTGAGGAAGTTCATTGGAGAACCAACGAACTATATGATGATGAAGATTGGAGTATACAACCTGAAGTGGGAGTTTCTTATAAACATGAACAAAAGCAACGTCATTGCAACACACGAAGACATAACTTACCTGATAACGATGAACCCCCACTGGCCACTACAAGCCTAACACAATTACAAGAGGTTGTTCGAATCTCACGTAGGCATCGTAAGGAGAGCCAACTACCCAGGCTTGATTTAAACAAATGTCCAAAATTTTCAGGAGGTTATGACTTAGATCCGTATCAACATTTACAAGCCTTCTACGATGCCTGCACATGGAATAACATTGATAACGAGTGGCAAAAACTTAAGCTCTTTCCCATGACACTCATTGACCAAGCAAAAGTATGGTATCGATCATTAAAATCAAATTCAATACAACGCTGGTCAACAATGGTAGAAGTCTTTAACGAAAAATATCAAACCTACGGAAGAGTGTCAGCCTTGAGGAAAAAAATCCAAGGATGGAAACAAGCAAAACATGAACCATTGGACATGGCCTTAGAAAGATATTATGCATTGTTAAACAACTGTCCAGGCCATGGGTTTTCCGAGGAAAGGCTAATGTATCATATTATTCATGGGCTACGTAATGAAACTGTTGATGCGTAAATTTTGGACACGCGAACACATGTGAAAACTCGTTTTAGGAGACTATCGCCTAGGGCACCTCCTGTATGGGTACGGAAACTCGAGAATAGTCTCAGCTGGAAAGGGCTATGGGACAAAACAAGATAAATTAAACTGAAAGTTGAGAAAATTAACTTGAATTCAAGACTTCATCAAAATACAATAGTTAACTAAAAATAAATAATTTTTTATCATCGTACCATTATTGTCGGTTCAGTGAAGACACAACACGATACTCAATTAAAAATAAATACATTTTTTTTTGCTGCCGCTGCTACTAAGTGCAATTCGTGACAGACCACAATAATTAACTAAAATAAATAAATCTTTCTTGGTGCTGTTACTGGAGGTTTGTGCCATCGGTGAGGTTTGTTAAACAACTGTCCAGGCCATGGGTTTTCCGAGGAAAGGCTAATGTATCATATTATTCATGGGCTACGTAATAAAACAAGAGAGAGCTTAGGAGTATATGCCCAAGGTCAACTATACGAAGTATGAACCCATCAAGTCCAAGAGCTTATTAAGCAGGTAGCAAAAGAAGAAGGAGAATTAGCTAGATGGGAGAGTGTTGAAAAACATTAACGGGATCAACATTTCAACTTAACAAACGTCCATGATCATGGAAAGGAGAAATCAACAAATCTCAAGGTGGAAACATCATCTTTGCCAATACAACAATCGTTAGAAGAAGCTGAGGCAAAGATAAATAAGATGTTGGAATGGATGTATCAAAAGTGTGGAGAATATATCAACAATATTGGAGATAGAGGTTTGACAACCCAAGAAGCAGGACAAAACATTAGACATTTGGAGAAAAAGACTAAAGGGTATAAGTTCTCAATTGCCAATCCTATGTATGAATGCAACATATGCCTATACGATCACCCCAAGGGCCAATGCCCAATACTGTTACATATACATGAGCATTGGGGAAACACATTACATCTAGAGTTTGTACAGAGATACTATGTTAGACCATAGTGGCAACCATCCTAGTCATGGGGGAGACCACCCTTAGACTGGAGGCACCCTTCATATTTTCTGAACTCAAATGCTTATCACGTTCAACATCCTGTTTTTCCATTCGGGCCACCATACTCTATCTCACCACAATACTATTCTTCATAATACTATCAGCCCATACCTCCATCACAACCACCACCTTGTGTACCTTATATTCCTCCTAACTTTCCACATTCTCATCCTTTCCCTCCTTCCACAATGCCACCAACTGTTCCTAAGGTGTTTGTGCCATAGCAACAACCCACGAATAACACTTGTGCTACTACTACTAATAGTAGTGAGAGGCCTCCTCAACATCAAAAGCTTCCCTTTTTTAAACACGGTCGTAAGAAGGTACAACATAATTCAGAGGCCACTACATCTTCCAACTCAGCACAGGTCCCACATAGTGGTGCACCCTTAGCTTCGAATCCAATGCCTCATGTAACTTTATCAGGGCCACCATCAAACACTCCAACAACCATATGGCCCAATGAACACAACCATGGGAGGCATCATTCCAATCTTTGCATACCATCTAACGATCACAAACATCATAGTGGGTCAACTCGTTATTCGGGAACTACATCATATAAAGTACCCCACTATGCTTATTATAATCAAGTGTGTGAAACCCGAGGGGATAAGTATAGATTGGTTCCAATACTTCCAACATGCAAGGATCCTTATTTTCCATTTATTAATCCTTGCCATACTCAACCGATTAGTTATGGGAGACATCCTCCATTTCAATAACAAGCAGGATTAATAAATATTTTTCATTTTCTTTAATTTTTCAACTTTTTGTTTTCTAGTTTTTCATTTTTCAACTTTTTGTGTGTTTGTATTTTCACGTTTTTGTAAGTAATCTCATCTACGAATAAAACACTCATGTGGATCGTTGGTTGAGATGTGTTTTATGTTATTAAGTCATGAGTGATCAATTATTTGGAACAGTGAGCCCACTACACCCACTCACCCATTCTGCAAATAAGAGATTCTGTTCATGGGTACAGTGATATTCTTGATATTTTGAAAACCTAAAATTAATTTTGTGTTCATTGTACTCGGAATGAAGAAGGATGGACCAAGAGGAAATGATTAGGGTGTGACATCAAGGGGACTTGTGGAGTCTCTTTGGTGATGTCTGTGAGAGTTATCATGCAACGTGGTTGTACTAAGATCTTTGTAGATCTAATGAAAAATGGGAGTAAGAGTAATCAAAAGGGCACTCAAAATCAAATGCTATTCTAGGGGGTTCCACTAGAAAGACATGCACCCATGCCTAAAGGTTGGTGGCTTCTCTGGATTCAGTGAAGTGAAAAAGGAAAAAAAAAGAGAAAGAAAATAAAAAAAAAAGACAAAGTGCCATAAAATAAAAATCACTCCTCCCTTGTACTAAACGCCAAGTGATCATACTCGTTGTTATGGCACTCTCATAGTTGCTCATCATGGGATGAAACAATGCGATGTCATTATTTAGAGGAATGGACTTGGTCCTGATCTTGGAATGATGGGTTAATGACACCTTAATCAAGC
The DNA here is from genome assembly GCA_015680685.1 of Gnetum montanum. Lineage (NCBI taxonomy): Eukaryota > Viridiplantae > Streptophyta > Gnetopsida > Gnetales > Gnetaceae > Gnetum > Gnetum montanum. The sequence goes on from MNCI01025803.1 coordinate 13,192, forward strand.
TTTACACGTAGGATTCATTGTGCCTTGGGTCAACTACCTCATGTTCCAATCCCTATGATCCCTTTCTATAGTTCATCTCATCTTACTGTTCATGTAATTGTAGCTTGTGTTCTATGTAACATAGAATTTTCATCTCATTCCGGTGATATTTACATGTGTGTTTTTTTTGGAGTTAGTGCGGATTACATTTAACCCTTCTAGTGCCCACGGACACTTTAAGTGTGGTTATACAGGGCATTATAGGTTGAAACCTGCTTTGGGGAGGACCCACTTGTGTAATTTTGTTGTAATCTTCACTAATTCTCTAGCTCAAACACACTAATTCTCTTACCCTCAGCTTAATTTTTCATAATTCTCTTTCCCTAATATTATCCCTCTATAATTTCTATGTTCCAATGTACCATTACATTCCCTTTTTTCGTAACCGCCAAATTTTTATTGCTAAAGTTCACATTATTATCATTAAGAGTGCCTCTTGAATCAATACAATTACCCTAGGACATCTTAATACTTACCAATGTTCTCAATATTTAACATTAATTTCAAGAAAAATCATTAAAAATTTGGTATTTTCTTAGTGTCTCACATTACTAGGGACGAGATATTGTGTATGCGATATTGCATTCCATGTGATATCGTGTACGCAATGCATCGTACACAATATCATGTCTTATTTTCCTATGAATAGGAAACCCCCACTGCAACACGTAGCATCATTTTGCCATTCACGTGGGGGAAGTTGTTGAAATTTTTCTCTATGACTTGCGATTGTGTGACCCTTGCTTTTTCACTCATATATCGCACACTGGTGCTCTGATTTTAATTCCGTTTGAACCTACTTGAACCTGGAGTGTTCAGTTTAGTCGTGGGGGAGAGACACTTACCGAAAAGTGCATACCTTTTTTGAAATTTATCATTGCCCAAAGGACATCAATTAGGGTAATTAACCTTAACACTTAGAATAATTGTGCCTAAAAATCATATGACCTTAGGTATACCATGAGACTAAAAGGACAACCACCTAAGTCATAAGACCCATTATTATAATTTCTGGGCACGATCACACGTTATAACATAAGATCTAGTATTAAGGCAAGCAGTAAGGTATAACTTGATTTCCAAAACAACCTTACTAATGCTTGATCCGTGTGATTGCAGAATGGCCCCGAAACATGCACAGTAGGAGGGTCCTGTTCAAGGTGGAGTGAAACAACCTTGGAGAGGTGGAAGACAAGGCCCTGTCAGACAACATGCAGAACAGGAGGTGGAATCATTCAACATCCATCAAGAAGAACCTCCTACTAGATGGTTCAGGTAGGCAAAAGGAGGAGTTGCTGCTATGCCTGAATCGGGACAACAACTCACGTTGCCCTCGGAGTGTGTTTAGGCTATACATGAGAAGTCCACATTTGCTATAGTGATTGTGGAGCTAAACTTCGAATCCTTTGCAGAGTTCACTCCTGAGGCTGTTAGGGATCACCTTAAAGGATCTCCCTTATGGCCTATCCTCTCTGAAAGCGGTGCTTGGTACTTAGGTAAAACATACCAGTTCTGGTACAATAGGGAGCAAGGCACCACGGTTAACATTTGTGGTGTGACAATTGATTTCTTTGCACAGGCTATTTCAGAAGTGTTAAACCTTCCAGATTCAGGGCCTCATGTTGCTCGGTTATCTACCCGTTTAGACCTCAATGTGTGAAAGGATTGGTTAGAGAAGGATTATGGCAGAGATAAAGCCTTTGGTGAGCTGATGACGGAAGAGAGAGTTTACTTCAAAATTGGAACCTATCACCTCTTCCCCACAAAAGGTTTGAAAAGAATATCGATGTATGCGGCTAGGGGATGTGTAGTGTTGATGGGAAAGGTTAACGCTAACCTTTCCCATCTATATTTGATGGAGATCCTAAGGTAATTTGAAGAACAGAAGTCAGGGAAGATGGCCTTGTCTTTCCCCTGCCTTATCAGAAAATTGTGCCAATGGGCTAGTATTCGAGGATATACATATGGCATCCTCCAAAAAGCCCAGAATGCTTCTTATGCTGAACTACTAAAGGCGCAAGCTCCAAGAAAGAGCACTAGTGAAGAGCTGAGACTCGAAGAAGAAGAAGAACAGATGATTGGACCACTTGCAACTCAACTTGCAGGACCCAGTCAACCTCCAGCCATGGGTCCCAGCCAACAGCAAGAAGTAGGGCCTGGCATAGGTTTGGATTAGCCACCGCCATTGCAAGACTACAGACTGTTGATGAGCCATCTTAGGGCCATTGCTAAGATGATTAGTTGGGGAAGTTATGATGATGCAAACCTCTTCCATGTCATCAATGATGCCAGCCAGCCTACAGTTTCAATGGATCATACAAGGGACGAATTATCAATTCAAACAGGAGGAGGGGAAAGCAGATGGTCACAATAGATCTATGGAAATGTGACATATTTTCAAGTGTAGTTAGAGACTGGTGAAGGGGCCACTGTGGTGGTCATGCAACACCAGAATGCTATGGGAGCTATTAAAGTGGTCGCTAATCACATTAAAGAATCCTTTAATGTACCTGTTATGCCACTGGCAGATCTCTCAGAAGCACGGGATGCTCAAACTCTTGCCAGAACCTCAATGACTACTGCAGAACATGAGGATGTACTTGACAGATTGCTTCAAACAGGACAAGTAATGATGTGTCTGTTTGACATTCCTCAGGATGTCACAGCAATTCAATCAAACCTCATTTCCACAAAGGGAAAGCTGGTCATATCCGAAGTAAGGGCCGAGCATGCTGAAGCTGAAGTGTAGAAACTACAAGACCAGCTCGTAGCCTTACAAGTAGCACAGCGGGATCCTCTACAGTTTATTCTCGTAGACTAGTTGGATAACTTTAGAACAAAGCAACTGACCAAATTGACCGTAGAGAATAAGAAGGTGGTAGAAGAAAAGGAGAAGGCTGTTTAGGATGCCTCTGCAATAGAAGTGCAAAACCATGCACATCTTAAGGCACTCAGAGCCTTAGAAGAAGAGAATAAATAGTTGGTTGTAGATAACCTTCGGTTGAGCTCTATGGAGAAACAAAAGAAGGTTCTCAATGAACACTTTCATCAGTTATGAGAATAATTCATTTAGGTCAACTAAGATGTAAGCCGTTTAGCCAGAGAGAATCGAACCCTCTCAATGGAGGATGTACGTGCTATTCGCCAAAAGTCAGAAATTGAGATAAGTGCATGGTAGAATGAGGCTAAACGACACGAGAAGCTGAAGGAGCATTTCTGTGATTAGGTGAGGATGTACAAACAAATCCTACAGAAGGAGATCCATATGGCCAAGGCTCAAATCAACACTATTAGTGCTCAACACACTGATTGGAGGGCCATATTGGACACTTACGCCTTCGCCCACCAAGTGGAAGTTAGAAACCAGGAGCTATAAATTTAGGACTTAACAGAATACATGGACTTGTCAAACCTCAGATATGGCAACCTTGCCATGTTAATAGTAGGGTGCCCGAGAATAGAGCTTGAATAGTAGGTAGCTTCCACCCATCTCAAATATGAGGTAGAATTTTCAGAACATAAGAAGCTGGTTGAGAAATTGGATGTTGCAAATTCTGAACTCGTGGTGGTAAGAGCAAGCTACCAAGGGAAAAAATATGTTGCAACTGACTTGGCTTGATGGCTAATAGATCTTCATGAATACAAAGACAAAGCCAAAGCCTACGAGGAGGAACGATGAGTGTTCGCGGTGTGGTATGTCAAAGCCAACCAGATGTTCCCACAACTACCTTGTCCGTGGAAGGTGCTGACTCCATTAAACATTGGAACACTTGCATGGACGGCACAAGATCCTCAGATTGAAGAGGAGAAGCTCTAGGCCATACTTCAATGCCATCAAGCTTCAAAGCCTAGAGCACATGACAAAGGGAAAGCACCTATGGAGGAGCCATCACCACCAGGAACTACATGAGTTTCATTTTTTTTATAGTTGTAGCATTTTTCTGTGTTGTGTCTTTCATCACTGTGGCATTATTCCATTACTTTTTCTAGTTAATAATCGCATACCTATCCATTGTGTAATCAATGAAGCTTGTTCTCTTTGTAACTCAAGGATGAGTTTTTATTCAGTTCTGGGGGTATGATGGGACGCAATATCGCATGGGATGCGATATCGTGTCTGTCGTGATATTGCATCCCCCACGATATCGCGTACATGATATCGTAGTCCGTCGCAATGTCTATAAATAAGAAGCGACTCTCCCTTGTTGAGGACATATAGAATAGTTTAGTAGTGAAACTATGGAAGTTTGATCTCTCTAGAGTTAGATTATTTTCCAGTGTCTGCCCGTAGTGTGGTGAATGTAATTGTACGACATTTTTTATTTGAGTGTGACATACTTGGACGTGCACATAATCGGCAGTAAGGATCGAGATTACTTCATCATTGCAGCATTCACTTTGTTATTTATTTGTTTATTTACTTAATGTTATTTACTATTTTCTCTCTTACCCTTAAACTCCTAGAACACGGAATGAGTACGACTTGATTATGAGCATTTAAGTGTGACTACTTGGTATCCCGATGGCATACCTAGGATCTGCACTTGGTAATCCTAGTGGTAGTCGTGCACAAAGTCCAAGATGTGTACGGATGATCAAGGAATTAGTTGCTCATCGCACTTAGGCTAGATTAGATTTTCTTACCCTTTTCCTCCTAGCTTAGCTTAGTTAATATTATTTTCCACTACCTTCAGGAGTAGCGTTAGAATTAGGAATACATCATACACCTCACTTTGGACTAAACCATACATGACAAATATAATACTAGTCCAGGTGGGAAGATAGCAAATTGCAACTTAAGGTTAATGATTTAGGTGCCACAACTAGTCCGTCTGCAGAGTTTGACCAAATCACGCGTGAAAACGCTCGTATTCGTATGGTTGAGTGTAGGGGTATCTCGACCACTCATCAACAATCTTCTAATCAAATATAGAGTTAACCTAATGACCATGATATAGAATTGACAAAGAAATCAATAAATAATAATAAACTTAATAATAAATTTGATGAGATATGAATGATGTTAATATGATTAAAACAGCTCAGAAAAGTAGCACAAATGATAAATGGAAGATGGATATGTAAGATAGGGTTTAGGTTTTTCCTTTTTGATGAATAAAAAATGCTTTATTCAACTAAAAAAGAAAGTTCACCTCCTTTGAAGGATTAGAAGATAATGGAAATACAATGTATGTTGACACAGATTTGAATTTTTAATTAATAAATAGACCTTAGGGTATAAATAACAGCAAGGCTCAAATTATGAATTTTGATGTCTTACAGCTTGGGGGATGAGTGGGGATCTTACCAATGCTATTTGACACTAATTTTAAAGGAAAATAGGGTCATTTTGAGATGAAATTCTAGAGATGACACTGGGTGATGTAGGCACTAATGGCACTAATGCTAGTGTAGATGGCATGACAACATGTCCACATGTGCTACTAGTAACATAAGCACTAAGAAGAAGCTAATGGAATGATGGGAATGTTGGGATTATTGTAAAGCATATAATCAATATAGATTATGCTAATGCGGATGCTAGTTCTTTAGAGACCTAAAAAATTACCCTCCAATTGATGTTGAAATCTAGCATTTATAGGCCCTAAAATTTGAAAGACTCAAAAATAGTAACTTGGTGTATATTTTTGAAAAGTTGAAGCAATGTTAATGACATGTATGATGTAAATGATCTTGGGTACCTTGGTGTCAATGTGTCCTATGTTAGCATTACTCAATTTTTGCACTCCAAAAGTCTAATTTGAGGCTCCAAGAATCATCGTCAACATCTCAATTGATCTTAATCATCACAAGGAGGATGTGGGATGGATGTCAGAGATTGCATGAAGCCAAAATTATCATCTAAAGTTGAGCTTGTTTTATATGACTTGTAGGTAAACGTCACTTGGACATCATCTAGGTAAAACATGTCAATTCAAGCCTTCGAGGGCCTCCAAAATTAATAAAACTAATGTTCATTATCTCTAAGATGATGTGGATTAGTCATTTGAGGTTTGACAAAGTCAAGATTATGATTGGAAGATGTGTTTTTAGGGCTACAGTAAAGATAATGTTGGAAAGTGACATTAGTGCTACCATCACCTAAGAATCACCCTAGTGAAATGACCTAATTTGAGCTTTGCAATGCTACCCAAGTGCTAAAACTAATGTTTATCATCTTAAGGATTATTATGAGCCACTATCAAAACCTTGTAAAAGCCTAGAATGCTATTGAAAGTGATGATTTTGATGGCATTGTTGTTGGCCAAGGAGATTTGACAATCTCAAACCTACACCTATATAAGTTATTGAATCTAAAAAATGTGGATACAACACTACCATCTCTAATGGATACTACTGAGATGTCAAAGGAAGATCCATCAAGAAGAAAATGAATGATCATTCGATGATGTACCCACTACAAAGGAGGAGAAAAGAAGTGGAATGAGAGAAGAATGTTAGAGTATTGTTGATGCATCTATCATAAGACTATGCTATGTGATGAGTGGTAGAGTAGATCTTACTCCTAACCATAAAAATATTAAGTGTTCACATACAATTTGGTTGAATTCCATGGACATGGACGAGTAAGATGTCTTAAATAACTAAGCATGAGATCATTCATTATTGTCTTTCTAATCATAACTTGTGTCGGTTCAAGTATTATGGGTAAGAATAATTAAGGTGTAGGATAATTTTAATATTATTTAAAATATTAAAATATTAAAAAAATAAAAATATCCAAATATTAAATTAATTAAATAAGAATAGTAAAGAGGTCTAACTAGTTTAAGCATTAAGCATTTTTTCCCACTTTCCATACAGATCTTGAACTTAGATTAACATTGTTGGGTGTTAGATTTTTCTTTTATGTTTCTTTGACAACTCTAATTCATGAGAATACTTTACACATGGTTCATTGATTAAATAAATTCATCATTATACATCTTGCTTAATTTTATTATTCATATTCTACAATCATTCTTGGTATCTAGCAAACTCATTATGAATCCCTTCTTCATAACACATTCTTCTTCTTTGGCTACATACTTATGATGCCCACCTTTGCCTATTACTCATGATAGGTCTTCTAGAAATTTTTCTCATTAGTCATTCTTACATGAGCTAGGCCCTCTTGGATTTCTTTAGTGATTAACAACTTGGCTTGGCATGGACTACTACCTTATTTGTTGCCTATCCCTCTTCATAGTCATTCTCTTTCCTCCATTGTAATCTTTCAAATGATTTTCTCTTCTTCTTTAGGAAATTGTACCAAAGTATGAATCTCTTACCTTGAAACTTCTTTTCCTATTTAGAAAATTGGATGCTTCTCACTTCTTTCATTTATGAATTACTTATTAACCTTTTGGTTTTTGGATTATCATTACAAATTCTATTGATCATAATCATAAATATATTTCATTATATTTCTTGATGTAAAATTCTTCATTGGTTTAGACATGCACCTTTAGTTCCTTGTGGTTTTGATTTTGATTATCTTTTGTATGATACTACATCCATTATCTTCTCTTATGGTTCATCATTGCTTTCACATTCTATCTTCATAATCTTCAATTTTTCCTTACCACATTTCTCTTTATTATTTCTTCATGATTGATTGATGACTGCTTATGTTCCATGGATAGGGTTGTGATAGTTTGTATAATATAATTTACATATTTTGATCATGAATTATTTATAAGTGATTAAGAATAATCTTGAATAGTTATGAAATTGATGATTGTACATCATGTTATGATCATTTTCTAATAGTTCCCATCAAGCATTAGTTTCATAGCTTTATTTTTTTCTTCTTGCAAAGTTGATAGGTGGTAAATAATGTTTATTAATCGTACAATACTTCATAATGTCCAGTTATAAAGCATTATACATTTGTAAGAATTAACAAAATTACTCCTTTTCATTCATGAGTTTGTAAAGAGAACAAACAGTGTTGCATAGATTGGACACAAGAAACCTATCTTCTTCATTAGTCTTAAAGAAAATATACATCATGGAGTATTGATTTGGGGAATGGATAGAATGGAATCCATCTCCATGATAAAGGATGAATTAGATGTAGGTGGGGAATTTGTTGTTTCTTATAGGACATCAGGAATAGGAATAGGAACAAATGATAGGTCAGAAGTGGAGGGAGAAATCACTTTGACTTTTGGTACATCTTGTGATGATTCTAAGTATAGCATTTCTTTTCGTTGCAGCTTCATGGATGCCTTGAGTTCTTTCATTTCTTCTCATTGCTCTACAAGTTCTACTTGGTAGGCCTTAACTTCATCCTCTTTCAAGATGATCTTCTATTGATATGCTTTTGCTGTTGAATTTATAGCATGCACCCTGCTTTGTTGTAACTTCGCCATGACCTTGAGTAAGAGAAAGAGTTCATGAGAGATGAGGGAAGAAAGCTTGTGTGAGAAGAGAACTTGTGTAAGAAATTGAGTGAGAGGTAGGGGAGAGTACTTGAGAGAAGTTGAGGAAATTGCTTATAAGTGTCTGTCTTGAGCTTGGGCTCCATGGTGAGCAATTGAGGATTGAGAAGGGAACAAGTGTGGCCTCTAAGATCCTTGGAAGAGTTGTGAGTTGAGCTTGGCTCCTCATCTTTGATGTATTTTCTCTATAATTTGAGAATTTTTGTAATATAAGGGAGATTTTCTCCATTTCATTGTGTTGTTCTTATTTTCTAAGCTAAATTTGATTGGAAGTTGTGGATTGGGACCTCTTGTGGTCTATCGAGGTGCACCCTTACACCATATTGGTATCAAAGTGAATATTTGGAGGAATCTACATGTCAATGAAAATATTTCTCTTAAGAATAAGACAAAGTAAGTCCTTGGACAAGAGCTTCAAGAGTTTAGGGACTTCTTTAAGGCTTTTGTGGCTAAAATGTAAGAAGTTCTTCCTAAAGTAAAGGTCCACAAGCATCAAGATTTTAAAGAAAATTCAAGAAGGGATGCGGAGAAATTAAAGACTAACTTAGGAAATATTTTGAGGAGAGTTGAGAGAATATCTTCTTGTCATAAAGAATGGAAGGAAGATGAAAGGTATAGTGAAGGAGATATTAATGATAATAGGAGTGCTCAATACTCAAAGGTTTTAAGGGATGGAACTAAAAGCTTAATCAAAAGGACCAAGAGATAGTTTAAGTCCAATATGGTGTATGCTATTGATCAAGGAGAGTTTCAACCTCATAAAGTATGAAAGGTGTTGGATCAAAGCCAAAAGAGTGGAAAAGATTAAGAAAATTCTTTAAGGAGGATAAAGGGTTGCACTAGAAAATATGATAATCATTATTTTTGAAATTTTTCTATACCTTGTGGCAATGGAAAGGAGATTCTAAGTCAAGTTCAGTTTATATCATGGGAGAGATGTGAGTCTTCTAGCCAAGGTATGGAAAACAATGATTACTTTAATGATGTTTTTAATGAAACTAATGTTAAAGCCATGTAGGTGAGTTTACCTTTTGAGTTGGTACCTCCAAAATGAGATGAAGAGATTGTTGATGCTTTCTTTGAAGAGGAGAAGCCATTGGAATTGGGAACTCCTATTTGGAATCTTGAACCTTCAAGCTTTAATGAGATTGGATAGCCATATGTTAAAGATAAAGTTAAACCAAAGATGAATAGGAGAAGCCATGAAGAGGTAAGTAAGGATGAGATTTACCTTATTTATGGTAGCAATGTCTCTCATGTTGAAGCTAGTGTGATAGATGCTAGTTTTTAACTTTAGCTTGGTAGTGGTTTAATTCATTGGGATGATGAGCATCATAATCATTATGGTTATTGTGATGAGATTGAGGTCATACTGTGACTTTTGATGTCATTGTTAGTGAGAGGAAGACTACTAATGGTAATTCATTTGATGATGATGGCTATTGGGATAATCATTGTGAGAAGGTCATTATTAATGTTAGTGAAGACATTGATAATGATATGATTTTCCAAAATTTGGAGATGCTTGCTATTGATTATAGTAATGATGAATTTGTGAAGTGTGTTAATGAATTTAATTAGCTTAGCTATAAAATGGATGAGCAGCATGGAGGAAATCTACATAGTGGTGCTAATGATGAAAGGAAGCTAAGTGATAATCTTCCAATCATCAAGAAGAAGAAGGTGAAGAAGAGGAAAAGAAGCAAAGAAAGGATGTTCTAGTAAGAAAGTATAATCCTTTTTCTCTTTCTTATTCTTCATTTATTTCAAGTTGAGTCATCATGAGGATGCAAAGGAAGCATTCCAAGTAGATGCTCAAATGAAGGAAACATGATGAAGCATGAGGATAAGCCTCCATGAGCAAGGGAATCTCAAAACCAAAACCTCAATGTTACTCATTATCATTTTTGTAATGTACTGAGTCATGACTATTGTGATGGCCTTGAATCATGGGGGAATTGTGCCTTCCAACTTGTAAAATTTCATGAAGCATGACATTTTTAACGGTGGAAGAGCTGCTATAAGGACACCTCTTCTGATCCACTTGTTCTATCCTACATGTATGTTTTGTAGATTTTGGGCTTGAAGAAGATGTTTTCAAAGGCTAGGAGACATCTTGGTTGAGACATGGAGGTGACAGGTAGTGTCTTAAATTTAGAGGATATGTCTTAGTTGAATGTGAGACTTTTCAAAGGAGACATCTTGAGCTAGATGTCTCATGCAAGATGTCTTGGCCCAAAAGAAGACATCTTGGTCTTGAAGGAAACATCTTGAAAAAATAGTAGATGTCTTTCTTGAGAGCTATGTGGACATAGAGACATCTTTTGGAGATCAAAGAAAATTCATACATCCAAGGAAACTTTCAAAAACACCCATCACAATTTGAAAAATAGTTGAAGTAAGATGAAAAATGATGGAAATAGCCATGGAGAAGGAAAGAAGACATAAAAAACATCTAAAGAGCCTAAAGTTGATTTGAGGATAGCTTTCTAGGTTTCTTGTCTTCCAATTGACCATACATATTGATGTAATTATACATTGTTGTAACTTCATCCTAACCATGAGTATGAGAGAGAGAGAGAGCTCATGAGAGAGGAGGGAAGAGAGCTTATGTAAGAAATTGAGAGCACTTAAGATAAGCTAAGGGAATCTATTATAAGTATCTTGTCTTAAGCTTGGACTCCATGATGAGCAATTGAGAATTTAGAAGAGATTAGTATGTCCTCTAAGATCCTTGGGAGAGTTGTGAGCTGAGCCTAGAAGCTCATCATTAATGTGTTTTCTTTGTAATTTGGGAGTTTTCTTAATATAAGAGAGATTTTCTTCATTTTATTATGTTGTTCTTATTTTCTAAGCTAAATTTTCTTGGAAGTTATGGATTGGGTCCTATTGGGATCTATCAAGATGTAACCCTTGCAACAAAGTAGGATATATTGAAGATGATCTTTTGTACCAGCTATGATCACTATTAGTTTCTAGTGCTTCTGTTTAGGCTAAAAAATGTACTAAAAGTCTTCATAGGCCTCATGTATAATGTGTTATGGTCATTTCTAGATTAGTTTATTATGGTTTTTATAAATAACATTTAGCATATTCTCCTAATGAGCCATCTTATGTAAAGCACTTGTAGACAATGTTGCTGACTCTGAGGGAGTACCAATTGTATGCTTAGTTATCCAAGTCTTTCTTTTGGTAGTTAATAACCTAGTTCTTAGGACATGTAATGTCAAGGACTATTATATCTATGGATCTAGTAAAGATAGTAATTATACATGATTTCCTAGTTCCATTATGTATGATGATTATTCAAAGTTTCTTAGGTTTAGTAGGCTATTATTGCATATTTTTGTAGCATTTCTTTTAGTGAACATCTTCTTTGACTTGTTAAGGAAGAATATGAGTTTTTCATAGAATAATAAGGTAACCTCCTAGGTGTTTATCTCTTAATATATTTTGGATTTAGAACATAAACACTAGACTCTTAAAGATGTGACATAACTAGACAATAGACATTTGGATATTCATACTGATAGATGTCACAAAAAGTACTATCTAAATTTAAGTCTTCAACCTCCTTAGTTGTAGCTACTTTCTCTTTTGATGGTAGTAGTCCTTGCTTGTGGCTTTTTTCTTTGGTTCATATTTTTTCTATTTTCTTCAGCTCATATTTTCTCTATTTTCTTCCTCACTATCTTTAATGTGAATTTGAGTATTTTATCTATATAATCCCAAATTTTATGAACCTTAGCTAGTATTTTAGTAATAGATTTTTGGATTGATAAGGTTTTCCAAGTAACCACTTCTTCTACTGGTGCCTTCTCTTTAAGTTCATAGAGACAAACCTTCTCTTTATGAATATATAAATTCCTATTATAATTCTTAATTCTCTTCTTGAGTTTATCTTCTTGTTTTTTCACTTGATCAATAAGCCTTTGGATTTGATGAACTTACATTTCTAAACATCTTTCTTAGGCATAGACCCTAAGGGTTTCTCTAGTTTTATACTTGAATCCATCTATGATATGTCACAACTATTTCTTTTGAGAGAAGCCATGGCCCAAGCATCTATGTAGCAAATATTAGTATTTTCCCAAAGCTACATTAAGGAATTTATGATTATTTTTTTCTACCCTTGAATTTACTTCCTCAAGTTAGATACTCTAAATTACTTTTGATACTTGTTCTTAAAGATCTCTAGCATTGTACTCCATTTTCAAATGGATTTTGGTTCTAAGGATAAGTACAAATTTCAACTTCTTTAATGAGTATCAATGGAAATAGCTTTAACTCTTACCATTTATTTTTAATATTTTACAAGGTGTAGGAATCATGAAAGGCCTACAAGTGATGTTCTAGATTAGCATTATAGCATCCTTCAAACTTATAGATATTATTCATATCCAACCATTTGATTCAGTTATCCCTCTAATGCTTGGTTGGTATGTACACTGCCTCCCTAATATTTATCATATTTTTGGTAGTAATAAGGGGTTCATCATAATCATCTCTTGCATTATGATTCCTATCATGACCATGTCTTCTTTTATGTTGCCTACTATGCTTTTTTTCATATCTATGCCTAATATCTCTATCCCATCCATCATCTCTATCTTCATATGTGTGATTGTCTCTTCTATCATCTTCACTAGGTTTTCTCCCATTACCCCTTCTTCCTTGGTCATGCTTGTCTTTGTTAGAGCTTTATGATGATGATGATAAGAATGATGGAGAACTAGGAGACCCAAGTCAAATTGCTCTCTTTCCATGATATCTTTGGTTATCTTTGGATGACCTACAGAAAATTCTAAGCCTAGAGGTCATTCCTATATTAGGTCCCATTCTCCTCTTTCCTTGGTTACTTGCCAAGACTAAATGTAGCCATACATTTGTCATATCATCTAGATTAAATAATAAAGGATTCTGATGATTGGATCTACCTAAATGATAATTCATGATCTTCTTTTTAGATTGCAATGTTAATAAAATTGTAGCCCCATTTCCCTCCATCACATTTGCTCATCTTATTGAAGAATGAAAGTGAAATCTAGATAGTATGGATCTAGATGTTGGTTGAAAACTTTGACTTGATGAGGCACATCATCTTTATTCTTGGTTGTTCTATCACATTCCTTTGTAGAACCATTAGCTAATGGGGAATCATTCCTATGAGAAGAAGATATTTTCAATTATTATGTATGCATTTAAATACAATAATATTATCCTTTAGATGATAAATCCTTAAGTCCTAACAATGATCCTAAATGATTATATCTAGGAACTAATATTAATTTCTTGCAATGATGCCAACGATGAGTAATAAAATATCTCTAGCATCTAGTCATACAAATTATGAGTATTCATGTGTGATTTGATTATATTCTATGAATTGAAATAGCATAGTACTTATATAGCTAAGCATTCAATCGCAGGTCACTATTCTCCCAGTTGTACTCATGTAGCTCCTGCTACGTATGGTTAATTACAATTGAGACATATGATCTTGATGTTAATGTAACCATATTTGAATATTATTAAAATATAGGAATTAATTCTAAATCAAGCTAATGTAGAAATTAATGGCTATGTTATCATAGATAGAATAAAAGTGGCCTTTCTTGGTTTATCATACATATCCCAGACTCATGTGATCACCACTAGGTTACTAAGTGATTATTCTTAGGTGAACCAAGTAAGACCACTACTAGAATTACTACACAATACATGTTATGCTTAAAAATAGTGATAATTTTATCAACATAACTATCATATATTTAATTGTAAATTAATAATTATGTAAGAAATTAAAAATTAAGTTGCATTTAAAATAAATCACATTAAATGAAAATTCTATTCTATGTCAAAGTAGTGCAATGAAATAGAATAGCATTGGTATGTACTATTTTTATGCAATTTGCATAGGTACAAGGCACTCAAGTAAAAATTTCAGAAAACTACTTTAGAACATGCTGTAATCACTCATTAACAAATTCTAACTTCTATGGTAAAAAAATGAAAGAGTTCTAGTTCACTAATTGATTGAGATGTACCATAAATATGATTGTTGCATGCATTTATATTGGCATATATTACCTCTACATCAACATAGTGAATCCTACGTTAATTCTATTATATCAATGCAATTAACCAAAGACTATTCATCACAATTGATATGCACCCCTATTGTGGTGAGAAACACAAGCAAGGAGAACATGGTCACCACACATTTAAATCATGGTAAATAACTTGAGCTCTTGTTAGATCTACTCTGAGTGATGCATAGATTTGGTGAGGTTGCACTAAGTTTCAAATTTGATTTTTTTCCTAGGCATGAGTCACCCTCAATCATGGGCAAGTAGCAGTTAAGTCATGGTGCTACTTTCGTATAAGACACATGCTTAGCACAAGCTACATTAGGATTATAGTCCTTTTCAATTGGTTATTTTAAGTAAGATACATGTCGTAATCTAATTTGTGATACATTTAATTGTACAATATGATCATTAAAAACTTGGATCAATTAATATGCTCATGTAAGTGGATGAAAAAACATTATAATAGTTGGTAATTGTACCGACTGAAATCGTCGGTGCAAGGCTGGAACGTTACGAGCACCGAAAGATCTACGGACAAGCACAGTCGACACTGCCTCCGCTTGAGGGCAAGCTGGAACGGACGAAGGCAGAGTGCCTTGAATGGTCCGCACGCGGATCAAACAAGGACTTCTCCAACGTTTGCCGCTACAACACGTTGGGTTATACGTAAACAATGCACGTTAAATGTAAACCGTAAACAAGCACGATAATGTAAATGAGTCTGTAAACGTAAACTGAAAAACGATGAAAACTGCAATAAATCTAGGCAAAATGTAAACTGTTTTGTATTGAGAATTGATTACAAAGTGCACCGGTCCAAACGCAGTTGTGGCTTTGACACAAGGCGGACGAAAGGCCCCGGCGTGTGTAGGAATGACTCGGTTGGGACACTGTAGGCGGAGCGTAGAGACTGTGCTCGGCATACAGGACTTTCAGCGTAGAGGGTTTTAGGCTCTGGTTTGTAGTGTAATTGCTCTGGGTCTCCTCTGTTAGAAATTTTTTGTTCCCCCCATTGAAAATGCGGAAAACTGGGCTTTTTATAAGGGAAGGGTTTCCGGGAAAATCGGGTTGGGAGACACGTGGGCGTATACGCTACATCAAGCCGGATTTAATTTACAAGTGTTACATTTGCTGGCATATACGCTGGGCGTATACGCTGTGGGGCGGGCGTATACACTGTGGATGCTGAGCATAGAGGATGCCAGCGTAAGCGTATAGCATGCCATCGTAAGCCAAAAATGTACCCAGCGTATACACATGAAAATGCTTCATTTTAAGGTCAAAAATTGATTTTTGGGTGCCTGAGACATGCTGGGAACCTTGGGGAAGGTCCTAGGGGGTCTAGACGCTCGATTCTGGCACGTTTTGATGCATTTCTGAGGCCCGAAAGTCTCTCTACGCTGGGCCTTACGCCGAGCGTATATGCTGGGCGTAGAGGAATGAATGACCATTATTTGGAGCCCAAAATTCGAGTTTCAAGTGCATGAGACTTGTTGAGAACCTTGGGGAAGGTTCTGGGGGGTCCATACACTCAATTCTGGCACATTTTGATATATTTCTGGGGCCCGAAAGTCTGTCTACGCTGGCTGCACCCCGGCATCTACGCCGGGCATATAGGAATGGAAGACTATCATTCGGAGCCCAAAATTTGATTTTGAAGTGCCTGAGACCTACTGGGAACCTTGGGGAAGGTTCTAGGGGGTCTGGATGCTCGATTCTGGCATGTTTTGATGCATTTCTGGGGCTTGAAAGTCTGTCTACGCTGGCTACACCCCGGCGTCTACGCCGGGCGTATAGGAATGGAAGACCATCATTCGGAGCCCAAAATTTGATTTTCAAGTGCCTGAGACCTGCTGGGGACCTTGGGGAAGGTCCTGGGGGTCCAGATGCTCCACTTTAGCATATTTTGAGGAGTTTTTGAGCCCCAAAAGTTGCTGTACGCTGGGCATGTGTAGGCCAGTGTACAGGATGCATACTTAGTGAAAACCAAGTATTTTGAGCTTAAAATTTGCCAAGTTTGATGCCAGATGTCATTGTAGTCTTCTGTGGGTCCCAGGGAACTTTTACTTGCTTGCTTTGACTTTGTTTGATGCTATTTTGAGGCTTTCAAGCTTGGTCATGCTAAGGACCAACATGACTTAGCTTAATTTCTGTCTCCAAGTGTTAGCCGAAATTTTTTTGTGGTGTTTCATCGGCCCCTCTTTGTTGATGTCTGGAGGAATTGACCCGAGAGGCATCGACAAAGAAGTACAAAACACCACAAGAAAACTCGGTAGAAACATTGTTCTTTGGCACTTGGCCAGATGTCATCGCACTATGTTCAAAAGTACTTGGGATTGGGAAATGGAGCTTGTAGTTGGATTGGGAGATGGAAATTATGGGGATTGGGAATTGAGCAAGGGATTGTGCATGGTAAAGGGGATGCTATGGTGTGTATACAGGTCATGCTAATCCTTGACAATAGCCATTGTTTAGCAGACTCGGAATCAAGGCATGAGATGTGCATCCTTTGGCGGAACAAGACTCTTGTTTAGTGTTTAAGAGGATTTGTTGGCCATGTGATGGTGGGTTACGTTCTTTGGAGGAACAGACCCTTTATTTGGTGTTAAAGAAAACCTATTGGTGGAGAGCCAAAGCTACGCAATGAGATGTTACTTGAGCTTTTGAGACATGAGTGTTTATTTCCAAGACAACTGCCTTCCCGCCTGGGGCTTATGGGAAGTGCCAAAGGTCTTGTGGTTCATTTTGCTCTTTGCTCTTTTCTTTTTCTTTCTTTTTCTTTTTTGTTTTTTTGCTCTTTTTTTTCCTTTGTTGTTTTTTTTCTTTTTTTTTTGAAAAGAGCTTTCTTTCAATTTTGCACTCATGCTCATGTGCCATATTGTCTGTTGTAGTTGCTTGAGAGTGTCATAGTGTGTAACAGTAGGCTCAAATTTTTGGGGTGTACTGGGTGTATCTGGGAAATGTAACCGGGTAGGAAAGGGAATAAGAGTGTTAGGGAAATGGAGAATGTATTGGGAACTGGGAATGTACTTTTGACCAGATTGATTAACCTGGTTGCGCGCGTCAGAAACAATGTGGACCCTTGTCACCGTGATGAAGTGTATCCGTGTACGAGCACCACTGGGTGTCATCCTGCAAACACAACTCCAAGAAGACAAGAAAACCACAAGTGAATGAGTTAGCGAACACTTCAGGCATGAATGTGACTGATGCAAATGGAGACGCCATGTGAAACTTGAGGCAAACAGAATGAGCAGCAATAGTGTTGTCAAAGCCGGTGTGATGAATGATGCAGTAGGCATGTCAAGAATTACAGTAGCAGATGAATGTGCCAGAAAATGATGTGGCCAGTTTATAGTCTTAGCAGACTGTCATGGGTTAGTTTCACATCATAACCCATTGGACGTTGCTAGTTTATTGTCGTAGCGGACAGTATGATGCTAGTTTATAGTCATGGAGGACTATGAAGAGGCAAACTAGTTTATAGTCTTAGCAGACTCTGGTGAATGAGTGTGACAGTTTAGTGTCATGTCGGACAGAGCTCTGTGGTGTCAGTTTACCATCATGACACTAGGACATTCTGTGGTATCAGTTTTAAGTCATGATGCCAGGACTGTCAAGGTGGATGCATGCATGTGCGTCCGTACGATGGTGTAAACAAAAGCAACTAGAGAAAACAATGTTAAATAGCCACTGCAGAAAACATGAATTGAAATGCACAAGTGAATAGAAAATAATGTGAAAAGGTTCTAGTTTAAGGCCTTTTCGGGCCACGTGTTCTAGTTTAAGGCCTTTTCGGGCCATGGTTTAGTTTAAGGCCTTTTCGGGCCACATGCAAGCGTGTAAGCTAGTGCAATGCAAACTAAGGTGACGTATGCACAACGAACAAAGGTGAAGAGTGGGCGAGGATTAGACGTGTCTTTGGCTACAAGGGAGTCTTGATTATGTGGTTGTTTCTTAGTCGAACATGGTCTAGGAGGCGTGCTAGTTTGCTCTAGGAGGCTTTTAGTTTTTACCCCTTGTTTGGGCATTTTAGCTCTAGGTGTTGTGTTTGTTGTTGTGGGTGTTGCTTCAAGAGGCTTCTCTTTTAAGACCTGTGACATGTCCATGTTGTGGTCAGCTTGAAAAGGAGTGTTGTCGCCATGTATAATGACTTGTCCACCTTCGTATGGAAGGTGGATTTCTTGATGTATCGGTGAGGAAACGGCTCGTTGTTGTGCTAGCCAAGGTCTACCAAGAATCATGTTGAAACTGGGCATCTCTTCTATGACAGTGAATTCTGCGCTAGTGGGGAATTGTTCACCTGCCACAAAGGCTAAGTTGATTGTGCCCTTAACTGTGACACATGATCCATTGAAAGATTTTAAACACATGGTTTTTGTTGGCATGATCTCATCTGCCATGCCTAGTTTGTCGATGACGGAGTATAGAACTACGTTTGTTGCCGCACCGTCATCAACGTGCACTCTACGAATGGTACATTGCCCAACACGTACACTAATCAATAATGGAGCTGTTGTGACTTCCCCTCGTTTGGGGTTGACTTTAACTGCATCGTCACGGAAGGCTAAGGTGTTGGAACCCAATTCTTGTGGTGTGTGTTGTGAAATCGTTGCACGGATGGATTCCATGTTAGCAGGGATGTTCTCTGTAACAGGAATGGACGCTAGTGTTTGTGCTAAGGCTTCACGATGAGCCGATGATGTCATGACCAGGTCGTACAAACTCATGGTTGTGTTCTTTTGTTTGAGCGTTTGTTTCACTTGGGAGAGTGTAGCTACAAAGTCTGTGTTATCTACTGTTGTGTTGGTTGCTTGTGTATGGGTTGAGGACTTGGGCCTAGTTTGTTTGGGATTAGGGGCAGGGCCCCCCAGTGTTTAGTTGTTGTATATTAGGTGGGTCCTTTGTTTCAGCTGTGGGTGTTGTTCGTTGTTCGTTTGTCCTCTTCTGCTGCCATTTGGTAGGCTTATCCATGTTGTTGGCAGGGTTGATTCTTAAGGGAGGGGAGGTTGAGATGTTTCCTACGGTTGGACACTGGGTAGGTGAGGGGCCATTGCGTGGTGGCACCTTTATGACAAATGGTAGTTTGGGAGGTGTCGTTGTTGTTTGACTAGCTTGTTGTGGCACCTTGATAACGAAGGGTTTCTTTGCTGTTGTCGTTGGTGCAACATGCCAGTTTAACGTCTTAGTGGACGTTTGTGGTGGTACTTTGACCACAAAGGGTGTTTTCGGTGCTCGGGGTTGCGTTGAATCTTGCCAGTTTAACGTCTTAGTGGACGTTTGTGGTGGTACTTTGACCACAAAAGGTGTCATCGGAGCTTGGAATTGTATTGAATTTTGCCAGTTTAACGTCTTAGCGGACGTCTGTGGTGGTGGTACTTTGACCACGAAAGGTGTCATCAATGCTCTAGGTGGCACCTTGATGACGATGGGAGGCCCCTTGCTCATGGAGGTGGAGGGGATTGTTGCCTTGCTGGGAGGCACACGAATCACAAAAGGTTGCTGCACAGGTTTAGGCTTACTATCTATGCCAATGGAGTTTATGACATAGGGGGCATCGTCTGTGCTCGGTTGATTCAGGGTGTTGGTGTTTAGTTGGCCCCGTTCTATCATTGCTTATAGATCATCCTTTAACACACGACATGTGTCGGTATTATGACCAGACATCTGGTGGTAATGACAGAATTGGTCTAGCTTGAAGTGTCGTGGAACTGGGGGCTCATTTGGTGCTGCTAAGGTGGGATTCCTTAGTAGCTCATAGTACCTATCGTGTCTTTGGTGGGCCTTTTCTACTACTTATTTGTATTGGATTTGCCCAATTCTAAGGAGTTGCTCTAGTAGTTCAGAAGGTCGTACAGGTAGAGGTGTGTACTTAGAGCGATCTTTGCACTGAAAGTTGGGCCTTGGGGTGGCCCCTGTTGTTGTAGGCGGGTTGGTGCTGGTGTTAGTTGTTTTTGTGCTTGCGGCCACAGTTTCCGTTGTTGTCTTTTGTTTGGCAACGTGTTGGTTCTTGTAAGCCACATAGGCGGGGTCATTGCTGGCTTGTGCAGCTTGTTCAATGTTCTTGATCTGTGTGAATGCTTGGCTCAACATTTGAGTGCTTAGGTAGTATAGTTTTGACTTAATGAAGTCATTCACGGCTCCCTTCAGAATTGTAAGCAAATACTTTTCAGGGATGGGCTCATGAAGTTCGTTAAGGGCTGCACTCCATCGTTGGATGAACTTTTGCACAGGCTCAAGTGGTGCTTGTTTCACCTGTATCAGACTGTCTAGTGTGGCTTCAGGCTTGAGGTTGTACTTAAACCGGGTAACGAACTGATGTAACAGATCCTCCAGAGAGGATATGGAGTTACGAGGCAAGGCTCGGTACCAGTCTAAGGCTACACTCGTTAAGGACATAGCGAACACTCGCAAGATTGCGTGGGGCCAAGCTTGAAGCAATAGAGTTTCTGATCGAAACGTGACTAAGTGAGCGTTTGGATCTCCCTCCCCATTGTACTTGGTTAACTGGGGCAATGCGATTCCCTTGGGTAAAGCTAACGGTGGCACTGAAGAGCTAATTGGATCGTCGCGATAGAAATCCAGTACTTTAACTTGTTCAGTGTTGTCAGCTTTGAGTTGCTTTATCTCATCCGCTAATGCTTGCATCATCTGTTTTGCTTCTGCCCACTCTTGAGCGGTAGGCAGATTAGTTGGTTGGGGAGGTTGTTGGGTTGTCATTTGTTGCTGTGGAGCGATGTTCAGAGTTGCGGTTGTGGGGTGTGGCACGTTGAAGTGAGTGGGTTGTTGAACAAGGGGTATGGCCCCTTGCCTAGCCACAAACTGTGAAGTGACACCCTGGATGTGCGGGGCCGATGTAGTGAAAGTGGCCCCATGCGTTTGCACGTGTGGTATGTACTGGGTGGAGATGGGGGTGGGTAATCTCTGTTGGGGTACTGGTGCTTGTGTGCTCATTGACACTTGGTGAGTGGTCATCTGTCCCATGCGAGGATGGAGTGATGGGTTCATGTAGGCATGGGGACTGAGGGTGTGGTATGAATCCTCAGGTTCAGATTGTGCCTCGAAGTCATCTACATCATGTTGGTTTTGGGGCTCCTCATTGGGTCGCCGTGAGTTTTGGCTCCTTGCCAGAAGGAGCTGGGAGATGAGTTTATGCTGAGGTTCAGAAAGGGGGATGATGTCATATACAGAGGGGACGAATTCGTGACCTCCCATGTATATGTGCTCGAAGTTTCGTTTTGCCTCCTGTTCTATGGTGTCAAGAGGAAGGTTGGCTTGAATCTTCACACAGATGTAGTTATATTGTTCTTGTGTGGGGACTATGAAGGTGCATGCGTTAGAGGTCGGGGATGACTCCATGGTGATGTGTGATGGGGCAACGTATGAGCTAGCTAACAAGTGCCGAGTGTGTTTCGGGCTAAGTGTGCAGAGTGTCCGGTGTGTGAACACTGAAAATTTTTCTAAGTGTTTAGCATGTACAATGTAAACAGGAGCAAATTTGGCTAAGTATAAAATTATGAACCGTAGTCGTACGCGGATGGCGATTTCGGGTAAGAGGAAGTCATCTCGGAATCGTTATGTTGTGTGTATTGTATGCCTTAGACAAGGTGATCCATGTTGGTGCGAATCACAGCGAATTCGGCTTTGAAACAGGCTCGTTTTGGGTGTTTTTGTTCAAAAAACACTGTAGCGGTACTGTAGCAGTGTAAACACTGTAGCAGCGTATACGCCCGAACACTGTAGCAGCGTATACGCCTGGACACTGTAGCAGTGTATAAAAATACTGTAGCTTACGCTTACGCTGACATTGTAGCTTACGCTTACGCTGAGACACTGTAGCTTACGCTTACGCTGACACTGTAGCATTTACGCTGAAACACTGTAGCATTACGCTGGAACACTAGCATTTACGCTGAAACACTGTAGCAGCGTATACGCTGGGGTTTTAGTTTGGCAGCGTAGACGCTGTAGTCTGTTAGCAGCGTAGATGCTGGGGTTTAGTTTGGCAGTGTAGACGCTGTAAGTTTTGCAAGCAAGGTTTTCGGTGAGCCCTCCTTCTAGCGCCAAAAACTGTACCGACCAAAATCGTCAGTGCAAGGCTGGAATGTTACGAGCACCGAAAGATCTACGGACAAGCACAGTCGACCCTGCCTCCGCTTGAGGGCAAGCTGGAACGGACAAAGGCAGAGTGCCTTGAATGGTCCGCACGCAGATCAAACAAGGACTTCTCCAACGTTTGCTGCTACAACACGTTGGGTTATACGTAAACAATGCACGTTAAATGTAAACTGTAAATAAGCACGATAATGTAAATGAGCCTGTAAACATAAACTGAAAAATGAAGAAAACTGCAATAAATCTGGGCAAAATGTAAACTGTTTTGTATTGAGAATTGATTACAAAGTGCACCGGTCCAAACGCAGTTGTGGCTTTGACACAAGGCAGACGAAAGGCCCCGACGTGTGCAGGAATGACTCGGCTGGGACACTGTAGGCGGAGCGTAGAGACTGTGCTCGGCGTATAGGACTTCTAGCATAGAGGGTTTTAGGCTCTGGTTTGCAGCGTAATTGCTTTGGGTCTCCTCTATTAGAAATTTTTTGTTCCCCCCATTGAAAATGCGGAAAACTGGGCTTTTTATAGGGGAAGGGTTTCCGGGAAAATCGGGTTGGGAGACACGTGGGCGTATACGCTAGGCGTATACGCTACATCAAGCCAGATTTAATTTACAAGTGTTACATTTGCTGGTGTATACGCTGAGCGTATACGCTGTGGGGCGGGCGTATACGCTGTGGATGCTGAGCGTAGAGGATGCCAGCGTAAGCCAAAAATGTACCCAGCGTATACACATGAAAATGCTTCATTTTCAGGTCAAAAATTGATTTTTGGGTGCCTGAGACCTGCTGGGAACCTTGGGGAAGGTCCTAGGGGGTCTGGATGCTCGATTCTGGCACGTTTTGATGCATTTCTGGGCCTGAAAGTCTGTCTACGCTGGCTGCACCCCGGCGTGTACGCCGAGCGTATAGGAATGGAAGACCATCATTCGGAGCCCAAAATTTGATTTTCAAGTGCCTGAGACCTGCTGGGAACCTTGGGGAAGGTTCTAGGGGGTCTAGATGCTCGATTCTGGCACGTTTTGATGCATTTATGGGGCCCGAAAGTCTTTCTACGCTGGCTGCACCCCGGCGTCTACGCCGGGCGTATAGGAATGGAAGACCATCATTCAGAGCGCAAAATTTGATTTTCAAGTGCCGGACATGAACACTTCTATCACCTATGTGTTGGAAACCTTGGTGCAATATCCCCAAGGATCATCTTGGTTTCAATCTTGCTGTGGATCCACTGGGAGCACCTTGATTCATTAAAACTAATAATAAATCCATGCACATGGTAATTTGATTTGTTAGAAACTTTGTTTTAAAATTGGAAAATATTCATGACAACTTGATACACATTGACACTAAGTGTGGTGTGTTATGCCCTTCTTGTTTACTCAACTGATGGATGGAGTGGATGGGTGTTGGTTTTGAACTGTTGTGATTAAACCCATTGTTGATGGATGTTTTTGATGGTTGTGTTTGGAATATTATTTGCATTGATAGATGTATTGCATTGGATTTTTAGCATGTTTGTGATGGATGATATTGGATGTTGTAGTGGTTGTATGTTTGGATTTGCTTTGCATTGATTGTTTGTAGGTTGTCATGCCCTACCTAGGCCACATGAGACCTATCCTTGATTCAATGAGAAGATGGTGCCAAGATTACTCACTCAGCAATAGTTGATATTTTTGTTTGTTGTGTAAGCACTTTGGGCTAGGAAGAGCATGGAGTATATGTGTAGCTTGGAGATGTTCATAAAAAAAGATGAAATTATATGTTATTTGGGATTATAGTTGCTCTTCCATAAGTAGATGTATAATTTGATTTACATGTTTGATCTTTTATAGTAGACTTGCATAGATTGTGAATTATGTAGTGATAATGAGAATTTATTATATTCCTTTATGTAAGATGTTTAGATGAGTTGATTATGAAAGTTATAATGTTTTTAATTTAAATATTTATTCCATGTATATTTATTCATCTTAATAATAAAAGATATAATTTATTCTCATTATCTTCTTCCTCTTTTCATGGCTTAACCATACTTCCTTTTGGTACACTTGAATGAATTGATTTCATTACTCTACTATGATAAACCTTTGTTATTCATTTTACCCCACATAATGCTCTTCATCCTCAGGGTAGAAAGAAGGGTGTTACAATAGATCTACCCTCTAGATGGATAGTGGCTTAACTCTACAAATGAGATAACAAACACTAGCACTAGTAGTGATATATGTAAAGAAAGCTGATAAAAAGCCTGTAGGCACTTATTATATTATAAATACTCATGTCAACAATATTATGTCATATCTTTTATATAGTTGTGCTAGTTGCTACAAGGGCTATTGCTATGTATTTTATGAATGTATGTATAGATTGTGATCCCTTTGAGCATTTGATGCTAGGAAGATGTGCTATGTATTGTGTATCATGTATGTATGTATGTAAGCCCTAGGAGTAGTGGTTGTTAGGGATCTATGATTATATGATGGAGGTTATTGACTACTGATATTGCTATGTGATAAAGTCCCATGATGTGTGTTCTAGATGTGTCTTGTGATTCTGTGGCATTGTGGCCATTCTTGATGTCTTTAATAGCCATATGTAAGTCTAGATACTAGAGTGGATAAATGATTATACTCATGATGCTACATGCTTGATGATGTGGATGATGGTATCAATGTGACTTGATTTTGCATGACATTGTATGATATGCTTAATATGCTTAAGTACACCAACCTTAATGTATGTTGCTCAATGAATTCCACATCTCTCCTCCAACATAGCATTCATACTTTCTATTCATAAGGAACATGTAAAGGCTTCCACTTAGTCTTGTATTGATCTCTTTTATATATAGGTGATGGAGATGGGAGCTTAGGAGGCCAACATACTCAAGGAAAGTATTAAAATCCTTGGTTTCATATTTCTTTATTTTATATTGCATGTTTTTATGAGATATATGGATATCTTTGCTAATGGTATAGTTCTAGATTTTCCATAAGAGCTATGGCTCTTTTGCATAGTATATATGTGATGTGCATATTTATAGGACATGTGTTGGTCATATAGACTGATGTGCTATGATCTTTTGGCTTGATGTATGTATAGTTTGATGGATGACATAGTATACTCATGTATGATATAGTCTTTTAAATGATGCATCTATATATGTTGGTTATGTATATAACCTAATCTAGTCACTGGCATATAAATTTTGTGCTTTCATGTGGTGATTTATGGCTTTTTATTATGTTTTATTGATCTTCTCATCTATACTAAAATGTGATTTCTTTGATGCACTAGTAGATGGTTCATTCTTAAGCTAAGGTTAGGTTAGAAACACAAGATGTCACAAAATGTATTGACAAGATATGCCTTGTGCTACACTTAAATCCTTGTATTATTGAATTTGATTTGGTGATATTGAGGTCATGTGTATTTGACCACATGAACTTGGTTATATTTATTTTCCATGTTGTTGGTAGCTCCTTTATCAATGATTAGGGATGTGCTTGTACTGCTTTGTTGTTGATTATGGTGCTCCAAGTGGTTGTGACCCAGATTCATTGTTGAATTGTGTTAATGGCAACTAGCACAAAGATGTGTGGTTGGTTGATAATTAGAGATCTTAGAGAGACAATGATTAGCCCCCATTATGATGCACCAATGAGGCTCTTACCATAGGCCCATACTCTATGAAAAAGAGAAAGAACTTGATCTTCATTGATGTTTTCTTTTTCTATAGAACATTATATGGATGTTCTACATCTCTAGCTCTAATTGTGTTTACAAAGAGTAGATGTTTAACACCACTAGCATTGGTTAAGACTAACAAATAAGCCCTATAAGCATGCTATGATTTTTGATTGATTTTGAAGTTTAGATCAAGTATACATATCAACATTATCACATACTACATTAAGTGAAATAAATGCTAGTCTTCTCTAGTGTGTTTGATTTGTTGATATGGATGAGAGAGGATGCTTGATATTATGTATGGTTCATATGGTTTTTATATTCACTACAATGTGCCAAATTTCACTATTTCATAATAGCACATAGCCATAATATACATAGACATCAACACACCCATCACCATTATGACAAAAAAAATACATAATATTAGTTATACACAACTTATGTGGTAGCTAGAATATCTATACTTAGTGTAGTATATGTATTAGTAGATATGAGTGCTCAACCAAATGCATGTTTTTGAGTAAGCCTTAGACCATCTTGAGCAGGTGTTGAGGAGATGTGTCAAAATAAACCTTTGGCTCAATTGGTAAAAGTGCCATCTTATGGTCTAGGAAGGTGCATTCTTGGGGCACTGTATCTCAAAAGTAGGAATTGAGGTAGACCCTAAAAAAATAAGGGTCATCCAAGGAATAACCTGCCAACTAGAAATAGTTAAAGAAGTTTGGTTATTCCTTGGTCATACTAGCTACTATCGATATTTCATCAAGAATTTCTTCAAAATTGCCAAGCCATTGGTTGAATTAATAAAGAAATATGCATTGTTTATTTGGACCCCTACATGTGAAATAACATTTCAATAATTGAAGCAAAAGCTTGTCAAAACACCAATTCTACAAGCACCTGATTAGTCTAGACTATTTCATGTGATGACTGATGCATCAAATTAGACTTTGGGGGTAGTGCTTACATAGTTGGATGATCAAAAACGTTCATATTACATTCACTACACAAGCCAAAGTATTGTAGGTGCACAACTAAACCACACCACCATGGAAAATGAATTGATGGCAGTGGTGTTTGCATTAGAGAAGTTCAGGTACTATGTGCTTGGCTATAAAGTGTTTGTGCACACAGATCATAGGACCATCCAGTTTCTAATGAATAAACTAACAATGAGCCTTTGTGTCATATAGTGGCTTGTTATTTTGTAAGAGTTTAATCTCATGATGGTAGATAAAAAAGGTGTAAAAAATGTGGTCATTGATCACTTATCACAATTAAGATGGGATGACAAGGAGAAAAAAAGTTCCTTATCTAATTAGTTTCCTAACAAATCTCTCCTTGTAGGGGCTATTAACACAGAAATGCCCAATGAACTAAAATGGTATGACACCATCCTCACTTATCTGCTCAAGCAAGAACTGCAACAAGGGTTGGATGCCAGAATGAAACAACAGTTTCTTCACCAGGTCAAGCATTTCATGGAAATTAATGGGAACCTATACAAGGTCTATCTCGATGGCATGGTACGCTAGTGTGTCCTTGACATGGATCAACTGTGTATTCTACAGGATGCTCACGAAGGCCCTTGTGAGGGCCATTATGCTGGGAGATGCACAACCATAAAAATCCTCATGGTGGGATATTACTAACCACCAATCTTTAGGGATGCACACCAATTCATCTATTCTTGTGATAATTATCAAAGGAATGGTGGAATGACAGCTTGAATGGAGGGGCCAAAGTAATGGATTCAACCTCTTGAGCCATTTGATATTTGGGGCATTGACTTTATGGATCCCATTACACCTTTGTCAAATGAAAAAGCATCTATCATAGTCATAGTTGACTATTGCACTAAGTGGGTAGAAGCAGCAACCATCACCAACTATACATCCACTACTACTACTTGGTTTGTACAACAAAATATCATAAACAGGTTTGGTGTGCCTTGTGTGTTAATTTCTAACAATGGAACTCATTTTATAGATGCCACTTTTTGAGAACTTATGCAATGCTTAAGGGTTGAGCACAAACTCATAACACCTTGTCACCCTTAAGCCAATGGTCAAGCTAAGGTCACTAATTAGGAGATTACAAAATACCAATGTGAACTATTAGAGAATACTAAAAGAATTAGAGCACCAAATTAAACGATGCCCTTTGGGCCTATCGCTCGACATGAAAGCTTCCCATAGGTTATTCTTCCTATGATCTCATGTACATAAAACTACCAACATTTCCCATCCAATTCAAGCTTCGTACACTCTCTACAACCTATGACCTTGACCTAGATCTAAGTCTAGCACAAAAAGAATGGTTAATGAACCTCAAATTGATAGATGAAAATCGGTTAATGGCCCTATCATCCAATGAAACACAAGGCATTCAATAAGAAATTTCATGACCTCAAAATAAGGAAAATCAAGTTTCAACCAGGAGACAAGGTTCTCTATTGGAATCCTACACATGTACCTCAACGAACCAAATTTCAAATGTTGTGGGAAGGACCTTATGTTATTGATGAGACTTTTCCATTGAGGGCCGAGATTATCTATAAATGTGATAACCCAAATAAGAAATAATTAATCAACACCTAATAATTGAAGCCTTTCCATGAGCCCAAGCCAATCAACTCAACAAACACCTCACTAGATAGACAACCATGCTCAATCTTTCAGATCTCCCCCTTCCAACTTAGTCATGGGAGAGACGACTATCCATACTAACACTTTACTTGGTTCCTTAGTCTTTTAACTTTTTTTTTTTACACATTTTTGGTTTTACAACTTGTTGTTTTCATATTTTTTGTTTTACATCTTTTTGTTTTTCAAGTTATTGATCTTTTCTAAGTTTTTATTTTACACCATCATTAGTATATTTAAAATTTCTTAAATACTCTTTTAATTTCTTTTATATTCTCTTATGTTGGTGTGATTCCCTATTCTTTTTGCTAATAATGTGTCAAGTATAATGGTAATGTGCTACTCAATGGTGGTATGTTTTATTTGTAATTTGATTGTTGATGTATGATTTTTGACTTTGAATGTTATTACTGACAACTGGGACATGGTTTCTTCTCATGTAATAGGTATTAGGTCCAGATTATCCACCCATCCACATACTCTATGGTTTTCCTTGTTTTGGAAATGTGTAGTTCCTTTTTCATTAATGCAACCTTAATAAATTGGAGACTAGCATAGTTTCCAAAATTGGGAAGGAGTCAAAGGGTTGGACAAGGTGTAGCTTCAAAGGGATGTGGTATTCTTCATGCTTTTCTATTTTCCAATGTGTGAGTGTATTCTCGTGAGCTTCTCACCATTCTATGTCATTCCACAATAGGAAGTTAGATAAGCCCTTGCATGGTGTGATCCTCATCTAAAAAAATGAGGATGAGGATTCAAAGCACATCCCTTGTACAAAATAAATTGAAGACACATGGGTCTTTTCATGGTGTGGTTCCCATTAAAAAAATAAATAAATATGGGAATTCAAAGCACATCCCTTAGACCAAATAAAAGGGCTACAAGCACTGGTTATGGGACTTGTCTTGTCTCCTCTAACTAAGTCCCTTTCTTACTTCCTACCTTTTGTCCAATTTGGAATGGTGGTTGTTTTGTGGGAGCAGTCTTGTGTCTCAGGGAATGGGCTAGTCTTAGAAAGTCAATGCAAAGTCATTGAAAGTGATTGGTTTTGGTCTAGATTGAGGGTGGATTCCACTAAGTCATTTAATTACAAACTCCATAATGGACTTCATGTGACCATAACTTGGAACTCCATTCCATTCTCTCTCTTATCCATCTATGCTTGTCATGCCTCACCTCATTGCCAATTTTATGTTTTGATTCAATGTTCTAGTTTTAGGTGTTGAGTTTCTTAGTTAGTTACTTTTGGACTTTTGTACTTAACCTTCCATAATCATTAATCATCCATGGTTCTCACAAACTCCTTGGTTTGAAGTTATGCAAGGGCATAAAATGCCTGTGTTTGCTTTGGGAAGGACTCACTTGCATATCTTTTGGTTTGGTTAAGTTAAGTTCTTTAACCTTAGACATTTTTATAATTGAATTCTTTTTATTTACCCCATCAATGCCATCCAATTATACACATCTTCACAATTATTTTTAGTGAATTCCTTCTTTTTATTGTTGTGAATTTCTATACCCTCTTTCTAGTGGTCCTTGTGTTAAGCTTTTTCCAAATTTTATGGATCACCTCTCTTACTCAACCCATTCTTCAATATTCCCACTAATATTATCAAGCAATCAATCTATCACAATCATAACTTGGCTAGATAAAATCACTAATGAGACAAGGTATTTAGCTACTATGTGTTACACTTTATATACTAATCCTTGATTTTGTTGTGATTGTAGAAAAGGTAGGAAGTAAGAAAGGGACTTAGTTAGAGGAGACAAGACAAGATTGTCTTCACCAAGGAGGATGCAACAATATCACTCATAGGAGATTGTTCATGACCGCTGGATCTTTTCTACCTCTCCCTCATTCTTCTATTGCCAAAAGGGGTTGGATGTCCATTAGATCTCAAGGTGTTCTTTCCTGTTATCATGAACACCTGATTTTGTACACACTTGTAATGTTGTATGCTCTGGCACTTCTGTATTTGTATGTTTCCTTGATGTCATTCTACATGTCAAGTCAAATATTCCATCCCTCCTAATATATTTTGTAAGGAATTTGTTCCTCTTCTTCTATACTCGAGGATGAGTTTTCATTCAATCGTGGGGGTATTATGAATCATTTTGTTCATATGCTCCAATATCAAAGTAGTCGCCATATTAGATATAGGATATTAGGTACACGATATCGTAGCCCAAGATGTGATATCATGCATTCAATATCATAGGGTTACTCCTGGGTTTATAAATATAGCTCCCAGGTACACGATTAGGAGTATTTTTTGGTAATTAAGTAGTGAAACTATTGTAGTTTGTTCATTTGAGAGTTAGAATATTTTCCAAGTGCCCACAATAGGATGTCTAAGTGTAATCGAATCTTTATTCAAGCATTGATATACCTGAACATATCATTGTGTTGGCAATAAAGATGAGCTCTTTGATTCACCTTGCAGCACTTGAGACTTTCTTTCTTATGCATTTATCTATATTGTTATTTCATTCAGATTATATTAATTTTATTTATTCAGTAATTAATTTTTATTAATTGAACAACTAATTAAAATACACGAGCATGCCCCCTTTGAACATACGTGTGACACTTGGTAGCTCAGAAATGATTAGCATTTGGCAACCCAGCAGTGTTTACACAAAGTTTAGGATGTTTCCAAGAAGTGGGGATGGTTACTTATGTTAGGCTAGATTAGACAATAGTTTACTTAGCACTTAGTTACTCTCACATTTATTCTTGTTTTATGTGATCAATTGATAAAACACAAAATAATAAAAATATTATGCCTTAGTCACACTTAATCATACATTTGCTTTTCACAAGTGAGATTGGGAAGATAATGAACAAAGAACACGAAATCACTATTTAGCTCTAGCATACTTGGTAATTAAAGTCTGTGGGATTCAACTGGATCACACGTGAATGCCTATGATTCATATGATTGGGCGTAGGATTACCTCGCTACTCATCAATATTATAAAGGGTAAGTGAAAAGAAATAATAAGAATATTACGGTTAGTCAATCAAAGTAAGGCTAGAAAGATTCAAATAATACTTCTAATAAACCATATCAACTATTTTAGGCCATAGTAAGCAAGGAAAATGATAGGAGGTCATAAGTAACTAAAAGATATAACAAATAAGGGGTTCCTTTTTGAAAAGTTTTCAAACTCTAAAATTGTAATAAGATAAGAACTTGATCTAACCAAGGGTATGAGCAAGGTAAGGAACTATTTAGAATTGACATGAACACCCTAATAATTTCAAACCCTTATTGATTGTAAAGGATCCTAATGAGGATACTAGAAGGAGAACCTTCACAACACTAGAGTAAAAGGGCAAGAGATCATGAGAGAGGCCAAGTAGGAGAACAAAACCCATAAGAAAGGCACACAAAGCAGGAGGCTTGATCATATAGAATTCATCAAGAAACTCTTGCTATAGAGAACTCAACCCAAGGAGAGGTAGAAATTCCACAGGAACCTAAACAAGGACAATGCCTCACATTGTTACCAGATTTCCCACCAGAAGATCAATGATGCCCACCATCATCATGAAATTGAATTTTGGTCCCTTTATGGAATTTGCACTAGAAGAAATGAAGACACAACTCCAAGTGTCTCCATCATGACCCACACTAACCAACAATAGTGAATGAAACTTAGGAGAAACCTACCAATTTTGGTAGGACAAATAGGTCAATGCTACAATGAAACTTGAGGGAGTCTCTATGCATCCTCAGTAGAAAGGACATATGAAAAAAGAAGATAAGGATAGAAGAGGAGAAACTTTCCAAAAGCCTAATGACAAAAGGAAGAAGTCAATGGAAGAGCCACCACCACTTAAAATATGAACTACATCAAGACACTTCAAATTTTAGTTTTTTTTGTCATGTAACTATGTCATTTTTATACACACCACTGTGGCACTCAGAGTTAATCTGTAGTTAGTGTTAGTTAATAATATCATCATTTCCAATTTTTTGTAAAGAAATATTGGCCCATCATGTTAACTTAAGGATGAGTTTTTATTCAATCATTGGGGTATGATGAATCATCAATTGGCTACGTCGATGTATCCATGTCGAGGCATATGCCTCAATGTATATATTTGTAAAAAAGTTAATTTTTTGTCCATGAACAATGTGGTAGCTATGAGATCATATCTAAGATGTTGTAGATGCAATACTGTAGCTACGATATTGTATCTACAATGTTGTAGATGAAATATCATATCCCATGATACATTATTGTATCAACGATATCGTAGGATGCATGCTTTCCTATAAATACTGCACTTGGGCACATGATATCACAACTATGATGAAGCATCAATTGGCTACATCAATGTAGCCATCTTGAGGAAAATGCCTTGATGCATTTTTTTGCAAAAAAGTCAATTTTTTATCCACCAATGTTTTGTCATGTAACTGTGTCATTTTTATACACATCACTATGACACTCAAAGTTAGTTAGTAGTTAGTGTTAGTTGATAATCCCATCATTCCAAATTTTTTGTAAAGAAAGCTTGGTCCTATCTTGTTAACTTAAGGATGAGTTTTTATTCAATCATGGGGGTATGATCAAGCATCAGTTGGCTACGTTGATGCAGCCATGTCAAGGTAGATGCCTTGATGCATTTGTTTGTGAAAAGGTCAATTTTTTTCCACCAATGATATGGTAGCTAAAATATTGTATCTATGATGTCATAGATGCGATATCACAACTATGATATTGTATTTACATGTTGTAGATGTGATATTGTATCGCATGATATGTTATTATATCAATGATATTGTCGGATGCGTGCTTGCGTATTGATGAGAGCAGTTACTCTAATTATTAGAGTGGTTACTCTAGTAGTTATTCTAATTATTAGAGTAATTACTTTAGCAGTTACTTTAGTAGTTATTCTAATTATTAGAGTAGTTTCTCCCAAGCCTATAAATACAGTGCCCAGGTGCACAATTGTAAGAAGTTTTTCAACAATCAAGTAGTGAAACTCTTGTAGTTTGTTTGAAAGTTAGAGTATTTTCCAACTACCCGAAGTAGGAGGTCTAAGTGTGGATGGATCTTTATTTGAGCATTGTGTACTTGAGCACACCTTGTGTATGGCAATAAATATGAGCTCTTTAATTCATCTTTGCAACACTGGAGATTTGTTTTCTTACATATTTCTTTTATTTTATTTTCTTATGTATTTATTTTATTTTATTTTATTTTAGCACTTTACATTTCTATTATTAGCACAACAATTCATTTTGATCAATTAAGCAAATCATTAAATTACACAAGCAACACTTTGAGCATGCGTGTAATGCTTGGTAACCCAGTAATAATTAGCGTTTCTTAATCCTAGTTGTGTCGCACTGGTTTAAGATGTGTACGACAAGCGGAAATGGATGTTGGTGTTAGGATTAGTTAGAACTTAGTTAATGAGTAGTTAAGTTAAATTAGTCACTTAGTTACTTCTCTCCTTCCCTACTAGCGCAGGACATAAAAACATAAAAGCTATAAAAATCATATGCCTCAAGCTTACTTAACCATACAATTGTGAGATACAGGTATGCTTGGGAAGACAATGATCAACCAACTTGTCCTTTTTCAAGGGTTCATAAGCACTTAGTCCTTGGAATTTGACTAGATTGTGCATGAAACACTCATATTTGTATGGTTGAGCATAGGGGGTACCTTGCTGCTCATCATTGGCACAATTGTTGGGGACTTAGTTGTTTGGAATCCTTCACATCATTGGAAAAAATCCTTCAGGTTGATTGAGAAAATAATAAACAAGAATACATTGCACAATGAACAAAAAAGTATGTCTTCTTCTTTGTACAAAAGTGCCTCACTGCCTAGGCCTAAAATAGGAAACAATCGGCTGCATAATACACATGACGTTGATCGACCAGTTCCTCAACAAGTTCAAGTGGTATATATTCATCCCGATGAGTATATACCAGACTTCACCTTTATCCTCCATCAAGATGAACAACTGTGTTGGCAAGACTTAGAAGGTAACATAGTGTTACCTCCTGATCATTCAGTCTCATGCATGCTTCTTCGTGTCCTCACACAAATTGGCATGCTGCACTTACATGCAAAATATGTTGTGCACGACCATGACTTGAGAGAATACCATCCCACAGAGGCACAACATCAAAGGGACTTCCAATAGGAGAGACATCATAAGTCTTTGAATGGTAAGTGGTCCTAGGATGCACCACATGTCTTAAGAAAAAATGAGGGTGGTGAACCTTCCTTAGGCAGTTTTCCACATAACGATGTTCCTCTCCTTGACTTTGGCCAAAGGGTTGTATATCCGAATCTTCATTCTACTATTCATAACCTAGTTTCTGATACCCACAAGCACAAAGGATCCAATAAAGGAACACGAACTCATGATAAAGATGAACATTCTTATCGCAATCGTAATTGGGGCTAAGATCGTAGAAGAGAAGGTAGCAGACACCATCATGGTGATGATTCTCCTTCTTCCTTACCTTCATCATCTCCTTCACCCTCTCCTTCAATATCTAGATATAATCATAAAGAAAAAGACCATGGGGATAAAGGTAGGCAAAGTTGAAGTCATAGAAGAAACAACCAAGAAAGGGGACAAGGGCACTCTAGAGAGTCACGACATAGAGGAAGGGAGAGTAGGGAACAATGTAGGCATCATAGATACCATGGAAGAGATGATCATGATGAATCCCTACTCACTACTCGAAGTATGTTGGACATAACTGAGGCTATTAGAATTCTAAAAAGGAACCAAAAAGATAGTAGGATTAAGAGATTAGATATGAACAATATCCCATGATTTGAAGGGGGATACAACGCTAATCCTCAGAATCACTTACAAGCATTCCATGATGTGTGTGCCTTACCAAATATAGAGAACAAATGTGAAAAACTTAAGTTATTTCCATGGATACTAGTTAAAGAAGTGGAAAGCTGGTACTAGTCTTTAGAACCAAAATCCATTTGTAGGTGGAGTACTATGTTAGAATTATTTAATGACAAGTATCAAACGTGCTCCTGAGTGTCTAACTTGCAAAAGCAAATTCAAGGCTGGAAACAAGGAGGACATGACCCTTGGATGCTGCCATGGCCTAATATTATGCACTATTACACCATTTTCCTAGCCATGGTTATTCAGAAAGGGATAAATTGTGCCATCTCATGGATGGGCTTAGGCATGAAATGAGAAGAACCCTTGGGACTTATCCCCAAGGAAGACTATCTGAGCTTAGGTCCCATCAAATTCAAAGACTATTGGAGCAAGTTGCTAAGGAAGAAGGTGAGCTATAGAAGAGAGAAAGTGCAAAAGAGTATAACTAAGATCCTTCCCTCTGGAAGAGGGAAGTAAGATTTTGTGAGGATGAAGAAGAGTCACCACTCAAAGAGATGGTGAATAGGAAAACTTTGCCTATCCAAAAGTTGACATCATAAGTATCAATAAAGGTAGAACAAATGTGGGATTCCCTAGACAATAGATTTCAATTTGTTCTTAAAATAGTAGAGGATTCTAGGGAGTAAGGTAGTGATCATGTAAAAAGAAAAAAGAGAGAAGCTGAACATGCACATAGCAAGGGTAAGGGCAAAGTTGCATCATTGAAGAGGTTGTGGAGTTGGAAACAGACAATGATAGTGGATGTGAAATATGTCAATATGACCATCCTAAGGGATGTTGCCCTATAATCTCACATCAACAAGAGTCTGGGGTGTATGCACTCAATCCATAATTGAAAAAATAGCAAGCACCCTGAAGGTTACCTTACCCCTAAGGTAACCCAAGACAATTCCACCAACCCTTAATGTATTATCCAGGTGGAACTCTACCACAACTGATTGAGCAATATCAATAGTGGAAACACCCACAATTATGGAGAATTTCATCACCAAGGTAATAGTATCCTTACTGGCAATCTGACCTATATGGATATTACGTGCAGTACCCAACCTTCCCACGTGACTCTACTGGTCACATCACTCCTCAACCTGACTGCCAAGCCTATGAGTATTATGGGACTCCCTCTTCTAGGCGCAATATTCCACAAGCATATCATCCTTCTCATCTGGCCACATCTTTTTCACCAATAGCTCCATGACCACCTACTTCAGCTATTCAGGGTGAAATCCCTACCTAGCCGTAGCAACGTAATGCCACAAGGGCTGTTAACTCTCAACCTACTGTTGGTTCCAACAACCACATGAAGAAAATACCTTTATTTAGAACCAACAGATCAACCAAGCCCTTGTAATCACAAGTGACTGATTCCTTAGACACCTCAGTATCAATCAAAACTTCAGAGCCTCCTTCAACCCAATCACCACACTCAACACATATAATCATGCTAACACATGCCATCATCAATTGGATCAAAGCTAGTTGCCTTCCTAAGAAATTCCCTGATCTTGGAAGTCTTCTGATATACTTACAGATCACAGGAAATGCACTGTGCAA
Organism: Gnetum montanum; assembly: GCA_015680685.1. Taxonomy (NCBI): domain Eukaryota; kingdom Viridiplantae; phylum Streptophyta; class Gnetopsida; order Gnetales; family Gnetaceae; genus Gnetum; species Gnetum montanum. The sequence continues at coordinate 50,695 of MNCI01025803.1, forward strand.
GGCTCTTTTAGATTCAAGTTTTGATGTTAGCTTGATTTCTCAAGAAATGTACAAGGCCTGGAACTTGCCTCCATTGAACAACATCCATCACTATTCCATTGGGACTGGTGGAAGACATTGTTACCATTGTTTGTGGGTGGTCATACCTAACTAACTTTCTAGTGATTTAGGTGAACAACGATAAGGGGAACTTCCCAATCATAATTGGAAGAGAATGGATTTGCACCATCGATGCACGCCTAGGAATCTATGATCTTTCCCTAGAAATATCAAAAGAAAATACATTTGGAAAGATCAAGAAGAAGAAAGTTCTATGCATCGCATACAGTGAAACATGGTGTAATTGTGTACAGAGATCATGGTTTGTGCAAACTTTAACATTTCCTACATGAAATTAGTGTGGACAAGTGATCAACATACAAAGATGCTTATATGCGACAACCACACAATAGGAAGGCACCTAGTGGCTAATAGCTAATCAAGAAAGTAATTCACTCATATGCATGGAAGCAATTGATGGTTTGACTTGCACTTACATTGATAGCATAGATGCATTAGAGCAAGTCCACTAGCAACTTTCAAGTCTTAACCTTGAAAATGTTAACTGGGGAAAGTTGGAAATCCTTGAGAAATTTAAGCATGAGCCCCTTGTGCTAAAATCATTGCCCATCATTATGGAATACATGTTCCTTAAAAATGGAAAACTAGTAATTATCAACGCTAAGCTTGCTCCTCAACTGAAAGAAGAACTATTGAAGGTAATAAATAGATGGTCAAAAGCCTTTGCTTGGTCATATCCTAAATTAACTAGAATAGATCCTAGGATATGCCAATATAGGATTTACACTGACCCCTCCATGAAGCCTTGAAAACATTTGTAGAGGCATTTGAACCCAAAGCTAAAGCAAGTAGTCAATGAAGAAATCAAACAACTTCTCAAGGCTGGGTTCATATACCCCATTGCTGATAATGAATGGGTTAGCCCCTTAGTTATTGTGCCTAAAAAGGGAGGCAAATGGAGAGTGTGCATATATTTTATGCTACTGAATATGGCAACATTCAAAGATCACTTTTCGTTGCCATTTTTTAACCAAGTCTTAGACACCATCGCAGGGTAGCTACTATAGTTTTCCGGATGGATATAGCAAATATAATCAAATACAAATAGCCCAAGAAGACTAAGCCAATACTATGTTCACTAGTCCTTGGGGAATGTTTGCATACAAATAGATGTCGTTTGGCTTATGCAATGCCCTTGCAACATTTCAACGACTAGTTCTAAGCATCTTCCAATAGCATATAGGAAATGGTGTAGAAGTCTTTATGGATGATTTCTCCACCTATGGGCAAACTTTGATCAAGCTTTGGATTAGTTAGAGAAAGTGTTAAAAAGATGTGTAGAAACCAGTTTGAGGCTCAATTGGCAGAAAATCCATTTGATGATCCAAGAGGGTGTAATACTAGGGCAAAAAATCTCACACATAGGGATAGAGGTAGACCCCAAGAATATCAAAGTTATCCATGGAATTATTGGAAATTGTCATAGATATTTGGTCATTTCTTGGATATACTAGCTACTATAGGAGATTTATTGAGAACTTTTCAAAGGTTGCCAAAGCATTGGTAAAATTAACAAAAAAGGATGTACCTTTCGAGTGGACAAGGAAATGCGAATTAGCTTTGCAAACTTTGAAATAGAAGCTAGTAGAAACACCCATTCTACAAGCTCCTGACTGGGCCAAACCATTCCATATCATGATTGATGCATCCAACTATGCCTTAGGAGCTATACTTACACAATTTGATGACCAAAAGCATCCTTATTACATCCATTATGCAAGTAGAAGTATCACTGGTGTATAACTTAGCTACACTACCACAGAGAAAGAATTAATGGCTGTAGTGTTTGCACTAGAAAAGTTTAGACGCTATGTATTGGGATATAAAGTATATATACATACAGATCATAGTGCAATAAGGTTTTTCATGAATAATCCAATGGTAAGCCCTTGTATCATACGATGACTTGTAATCTTACAAGAGTTTGATCTTATAATGATCAATCATAAAGGCACTAAGAATGTAGTTGCTGATCATTTATCTTGATTGCAATGGGACAACAAAGAGGATGAGTATCCAATTTTTAATTATTTTTCTGATGAATTCCTCTTTGCTGGTGTAGTGAATAATCAATCACCCATGAAGACAAACTAGTATAGTAGCATTCCTACCTATCTCCTCACCCAACAAATACCACAAGAGTTAAACCTTAAGAAGAAACAACAGTTTCTTCACTAAGCCAAGTACTTTATGGAAATCAATGGGCAACTTTACAAAGTATGTCCCGATGGCTTGGTTCAATGGTGTGTTCCCTATATAGATCAACTACAAGTTCTCCAAGATGCTCATGAGGGTCCTTGTGGGGGTCATTACGCTAGGAGACAAACAACCATCAAGATCTTGCTTGCAGGATATTATTGGCCTACATTGTTTCAGGACGTCCATCAATTCATCTAATCTTATGAGTGCTATCAACATGATGGGGGAATTACTATTAGAATGGAGGGTCTGAAACATGGATCCAACCATTAGAACCCTTCAACATTTTGGGAATTGTTTTTATGAGGCCAATTACACCAATGTACAATGGAAAAGCCTATATCATTATTTTTGTTAATTACCTAACTAAATGGGTAGAAGTAGCTACTGTTAAGGATTGTACATCATCTACAACTACATGATTTGTTCAACAACAAATCATAAACAGGTTTGATGTGCCTTGTGCACTTATTTTAGACAATGCTACCACTTCATAGGTGCAACTTTTTAAAAATTAATGCAACACTTAGGGGCTGAGCATAAATTGACTACACCATACAACCCCCAAGTGAACAATCAAGGAGAAGTCACTGATAGAGATATTATGAAGATATTGACAAGAACTGTTAGCAAGTTTAGGCGAGACTGGAGCACTAAACTAAATGATGCTCTTTGGGCATAATACTCGACATGAAAACTCCCTACAAGCTGCTCTCCCTATGAGTTAGTGTACAATAAATTACCAATGCTTCCCATTCAAACTGAGCTCTGTACACTATCCATAGCATGTGACCACAACTTTGACCTTGATCTAGCACAAAAACAATGGTTAATAACCCTTAACTTGCTAGATGAAAACCAACTAGCTACCATGTTATCTAATGAGTTGCATAAGACATTCAATAAACAACATCATGACCTAAGGATTAGGAGAGTTAAATATGAATTGGGAGATAAGGTTCTCTACTGGAATCCCACACATGTGCCACAACGTACTAAATTTCAAATATTGTGGGAAGGACCTTATATTATTTATGCAACTTTTCCTTCATGAGCCATGACAATATACAAACCTGAGAGCCTAGATAAGAAGTTGTTGGTCAACATGCAACAAACCAAACCTTTCCATGAGCTTAGGATAGCTAGTACACATGCTACCTTTGTTGATGGACAACCTTGCTCACTACTTTGAATCTCCTCCTTCCAACTTAGTCATGGGGTAGATGGCCACCTATGCTAACCATTTTAGGCCCTCAGTTCTTTTTGAATTTTTTTTACACATTTTTCCAACTTTTCTTATTTTTTTTACACCATCGTTCATGTTTTTACTATTTCTTTGTTTGCTTGATTTACTTTTATTCATCATTCAATAAGTGTTCATGATGGTGGATTGTATTATATAATATTGATTACTAATGTTTGGTTTTTACCTTTGAATTATGATGCTGATATTAAGGTATGGTTCTTTTGGTAAAACAGGCAATGAGTCTCTATGGTCTCCTTTGGCTTTGAACTGTGCAATCCCCTTTCTCTAAGTAAATTTATTAATGAATTGGTGGTTGGGTACTTTTCAAACCAAGGAAAGACTCAAAGGATGAAAAGGGTGTGACTTCAAGGGGATTCGATGCATTTGTGCTGGCCATTCTCTTGGGTACTTGGATGCTTCTTTCTTGGGTTTTTCGCCATTTTGACATTGTTCAAAAATCATGAAGTTGAGTGAATAAAAATAAGTCTTTGCATAGTGTGGTTCTCACCAAAAAAAAAAAATAAGAGAAAAAAAAAATAAAAGAAAGGAGAAAAGTGAGAATTCAAAGCACACCCCTTAGAAAAAGTAAAGCAATATGGGCTACAAGTACTAGTTATGAAATTGGAAAGACATGTTACCAATGCCTGAAGGTTCCCTCTAACTAAGGACCTTTCTCACTTCCTTCTTCTCCAGCTCGCTCTCCTCGAGATGGTGGTCACTCTTTGTGAAGGCATTCTTGTTGCTTCAAGAGGATGGATTGGTCAGGTGTATTGATGTGAGGTCATTGAATATGGTTGGTTTGAGTCTGGATTTGGGATGAAGTTCTACTTAGTCATCTTAATCATGAAATACACAAGGGGCTTTACACAACCTTGTTCTTGGGATTCCATTCCATTCTCTCCTCTCCATCTTTTTTCCCATTTTCCACATCATTGCCGATTTTATCATTAGTCTATTCTAGGTTGATGCATTATTTTTCTTTGGTGAATTCTTATGGTTAAGTTTTTAACTCTTGCTTCCAAATGACATTCCTAGAGCCTACGGACTCTTTGGTTTGTGGGTTTGTCAGGGCATAAAAGGCATAAGCCTACTTTGGGGAGGACCCACTAGCATTCCTTTTTAGTGCAATTGTTAAGTTCTTTTTCTTAAACATTTCTTGCAATCAATCATCTCTTGTTTCATCCCCATCCATGAAATCCATTTTATTAGCGTTGTCATTGTTATTTTTTCCAATCTTTGTTATTCCTCATATTTTTTCATCTTATAGCTATCAGAGGTTTGCTCTTAGTCGTGGGGATCCTGACACAAATTTTTCAATTTTCTCCATTTTACTATTCACCTAACCCCTACACCTTAGGTAGTCACTTGTGATAAATCTCCAAACTAGTTTATGCCATAACCACAACTCATCCAGTGCACTTCATATCGAGGCAAGGTATTGTATTGACTAAAAATGTTGGTGGCTGGAAAACACTGAGGGGTCCGCAGGCACGACATTTTTGACCCTGTACTCGTGGGAGGGCCGTGCTAGGTGTATGCAGATATGGGGCACCCTGAACGGTTTGGTCAATCAGACAGGGACTTAATCGGCGTACATATAGCCTTATGCAACAAAAAATTTTGAAACAAGAACTGAGATGCGGAACACTACTCGAAAGTAAATAAAATAGGGAAAGTAATGTAGAATGCAACGATAAGCAGGAAACAAGATAATATATAGTTTAGAAAAATGCACGACTCTGGAACTACAAGTTTGCTCTGTCGAGGTGGATACAGTTAGCTGCACAGTGTGCTGAGGTGTAGAAATCTCGAGAGTAACCAAGTCGTGTGGAGTAGCCTTGGGCACTAACAATGCGGGGATTCTACCAAGGTGGTAGAAGGAGGCAGGACAAAATGTCAGTTGGGGATGCTTGTTGTTTGCAGTCTCAAATAGAAAGCTTACAATGTTGGATGCTACAATGTGCTAGGGAGGAAACTTGATTCACCTAGAGAAATAGGACACTTGGCGAAAGCTAGAGAGAGAGAGAGAGAGAGAGATAGAGAGCCGAAAAAGGTAAAAAGTAAAAGTCCCAAAAGTAAAAGTCATGAAAAAGTCCTTTGAGCATTGCTCGTTCTGATATTTATAAGACCAAGGGGCACGCATTGACTTGCTGGCAGCACACGTGCCATGCATGACCGTTGGACCTTCATGACCATTGTGATTTGAACCTATGGTGCCATAACTCTGAGCCTACCTTGTCGTAATTGGGCTGTTAGCATCTAGAAACATGTGCCAATGGTCCAATTAGGTGAAGTGCATTGATGTCGCACAACCACCCACATGCCTTGCTGTGCTTTGTAGTGTAGCATGCTTGGCATAGCGTAGCACCTTGTTGTGTGTTTTGCTACCCATGTGTTGCAACTTTGTTACGCTATGCTACGCTACGTAGTGTAGCGTAGCATAGCAACTGGTCTTAGTCGCAAAAGCTTTGCTAGTTTGCAAACTTTGCTTCCTGCAAATGCAAGACTTGTGAACTTTGCCGATTCTATCTTTCGAGTTGCCTTTTGTCTCTTTCGTAGGATTGCCACGCCTCACTGCACCATGTAGCTCAGCGTAGCGTAGCAGCAGACATAGTCTGCCGCTTCCTGATGGAAAGGGACATTGTTGAAGGACTTGAAATTGGTCGAGGGAACTCGCTGCGAAGCTATTGTCATGCTATGCTACATCATGTGGCATAGCCTAGCGTAGCACTTTGTTCTGCAATCGTCTTCTGAAGCTTGCTACGCTACATAGCGAGGTGTAGCGTAGTGTAGTAGACTTCAGGACTTAGAAAACTTGCCAAATTATTTTGTGCACCCAGAATACTGCTGCCAACTCCATGCATCATTTCTGAGCAGGCTGTCAGCAGAGCAAACTACTTAGGTGGTCAGGCAGGATGATTCGTAAAGCCTATTTGCACATAAAGTAGAAAATTTTTCAAACTGGTCTACCTAAACTTAGAGCGCTCTCCTCCTAAAGAATTGTCGTAGTGCTGCATGAATTGCAATGCCTGGTGAAGCGAGAATGACCTCACAATTTTTTGAGGTGTTTTAGGTATCAATTGCATTGTGATTTATCTATCCTTGCTCATTTGTGACAATGTTGTGTGTGCAAATGGTGATCATACAAATAGTGGACTAGGCTTGGATAAAGCACATAGTATGGACTAGAACTAGAGTATTTATGAAAGGAGCAAGTCTGGTGGCATGGTTATGGATAAACAATGGAAGGCACAATCTTAGCATTGGGGGTAATATTCTTCATTTTCTTTCTCTCTCTTTCTCCACAAGCTACCAAATAAAGGCTTGGATGTCATTTATGTACGAGTGTTCACCACAATGGTCATGAACACTAATGTTGTAATATGCTTATTGATCTATTCACTAAGCACATTGAGTCTGTCATTCCATTCCATCATCAGTTGTTAATTAGTTAATAATCCCAGAGCCTCTAAATATTTTGTAAAGAACTTGTTTCTTTTCTTCTATACTCGAGGACAAGTTTTCATTTAATCATGGGGGTATGATGAGAACAGTTACTTTAATTATTAGAGTGGTTACTCTAATAGTTACTCTAGCAGTTACTTTAGTAGTTAGTCTAATTATTAGAGTGGTTACTCTAGCAGTTATTATAATTATTATAGTGGTTACTCTAGCAGTTACTTTAGTAGTTATTCTAATTATTAGAGTGGTTACTCTAATTATTAGAGTAGTTCCCAAGCCTATAAATATAGTGCCTAGGTGCACAATTGTAAAGAAGTCTTTTAGCAGTTAAGTAGTGAAACTCTTGTAGTCTGTTTGAAAGTTAGAGTATTTTCCAAGTGCCTGTAGCAGGAGGTCTAAGTGTGGACGGATCTTTATTTGAGCATTATGTACCTAAGCACACCTTGTGTATGGTAATAAAGACGAGCTCTATGATTCATCCTTGCAGCACTTGAGATTTTTTTCTTACACATTTATTTTATTTTATTTTCTTATGCATTTATTTTATTTTATTTTATTTTATGCACTTACATTTCTGTTATTAGCACAACAATTCATTTTTATCAATTAATCAAATTGTTAAATTACACAAGCACAACTGCTTCGAGCATGCATGTAATGCTTGGTAACCCAGTAACGATTAGCGTTTGGTAATCTTAGTGGTGTTGCATTGGTTCAAGATGTGTATGGCAAGTGGGAACAGATGCTGGTGTCAGGATTAGTTAGAACTTAGTTAATGAGTAGTTAAGTTAAATTACTCACTTAGTTACTTCTCTCCTTCCCTACTAGTGTAGGACATAAAAAACATAAAAGCTATAAAAATCAAGCTTACTTAACCATACAATTGTGACATACAAGTAAGCTTGGGAAGACAACAATCAACCAATCCGTCCTTGGGAATTCGACCAGATCATGTGTGAAATGCTCGTATTTGTATAGTTGAGTGTAGGGGTACCTCACCACTCATCACCTATAAATACAGCACTTAGGCACACAATCTAGAGAACTTTCATTCCATCCTTAGGTAGACTCTTTTAGTTTGTTTTCATAGTTTTAGCGATAGAATAAATGCCTGCAATGTGGTGTTGTGCAGTTGTATGAAATCTTTATTCAACTAAAATGTACTTTGACACATTTCATGTCCAAAAATAAAGATTGAGATTTCTTTTCATCATTTTAGCATCCACTTAGTTTTTACTATTTTTCTTAGCATAGTTTTTACTACTTTCTAGATAATCATTTATATTTTCAAGTATTTTACTTTTCTTGTTCATTAGTAAAGAAAAATGAGTATGACTAGTTTCGAGTGTTTAAGTGTAATCATTTGGTAATCCTAGTAGTGTTATTGCTTGGTTCACCCAACAACATAACGCTTGGTAACCCAGTAACAGTTACATTAGTCCAAGACATGTATAGTAAGCCAAGATCAAATGCTCATCACTCTAGGCAAAAGTAGATTTACATTACCATCATTACTTAGATTTAGGATTAATTCATTCTCAATTATGTTTATTGCTAGCAGTAAGCAAGGACAAACAACATCAATTATGATATGTTTCACTTTGGACTAAACCATATGTGACAAAGCTACCACTAGTCCAAGTGGGAAGACATCGTCCTATGATCAATGCTTAACAATCTAGATGCCACAACTAGTCCCATCCACAGAATTTGACTGGATCATGCATGAACACTTGTGATTCCTATGGTTGGGCATAGGGGTACCCGCCGCTCATCAATCCACAATACATAACTAACACACGATGACTCCAAATCCAAAATTGATCCACAACATCCATGTCGAATATACAACATATCCATGTGCCAAATGTAATATCAAGCATCACTAATCATAGCCATACTACTCAAATGCATATATGCAAGCCACTATACATAAATCATAAACACATACATGCTTTCTCTTATTCCTAATCCTTCATCCTTGCTAGTCACAACACTTGCATACCACATCCCACAAGATCAAAATGTATAATCATGCCATATAAGCATAAATGGGATATTAAAAATCATATATATGAAATCATCATAAAGCATCATAACGTATATCATAAAGAGCTATCTACATCAACACACATCCTTGACCACACCCAAGCACACACACATAATGAAATATCATATTATACAAAAGAGTCCTATATATACAAAAGAGATAATGTCTTCAATGTTTAATTATATAGAGGATGACATATTATTTTTTTATACACTATATTAGCTTCATCTATGGGGGCCACTTTTCCAAATGAGCATTGAGCCCTTCAGTGATAACCTTTTTATATTTTTATTTAATTTTTTGGGAAGGAATCAATTGGCCTTTCCTTTTTTATAAAATTGCACCTCCAATAGTAATCCCACTTACATCCACCTCTAATTAAAAAACATTGGAGAAATTAGAATGGTGACCATTAGCTTACTAGCAATCTTCATTTTTTAAAGTATTGAAAATGGCTTCATTTTGATAATCTCTATAAAAAGTTCTTTGAGAGAGGTATGTCTAAAGTTGAAATAATTTGACTGTAGGTACATCTTAAGAAATATAAGCAATATGATTTATTAAAACTATAAATAAATATAGTGATGCTTCAGGTATGACTCAAATTAGCACAATCTTATCTACAAATCCTTATTAGTCAATGAGCTAATCACTTGAGGTGCCTCCTAATGAAAAATTTGGTTTTTCCTTCAATAAATAACGTAAGCCATGTAATTACAAAATTTCTTGTAAACCTACAATAAAATCCAAAGGAATGATCTCACCTCATTCATATTTTTAATTGTTAGCCACTTTTTGATAGCTTTCACCTTGATCGGCTCTATCTTCACTTGAATTTTAAAGATAACATATCTTAACTAAATTATCTTACTATTCAAAAAATTGACATTTGATGAGTCCAAAAAGCAAGTGCTAAACTGCAAATTTTCATCTGAAACCCATTTTTCAAACGTCGCGCCATCCTGGATTCACAGTAACAAGGTCGCAGAATGCAGCGATTTTGTTTGGCAGCGATGGATAGCGTGATCGGTTCTTTTTAAATATTTAGTTTTGAACAGTCTTATTCCGGTCGATCAAAATTTGCGCTACTGTTAACATTTACGTTATTCTACAAAACCTTGGGCGGCTACGGTTGCGGCTGCATAGGCGGAGACGGAGGTGGAGTGGCATGAATTTGCGGTGGAGGAACTCTGAGAGACTACTGCTGCTACTGCGGCTGCGGCTGAAATAGATCTGTGTTGATGTAGGATGTTGCTTGTTGCAGCAAACCCAAATCTACGTTACTGCGGTTCCTAAAAGCCAACCGGTCTCATTTTGCAGAACTAGCCTGACAGATCTGAGTCGAGGGTGTCGCAGATCCGGGATCGCCACCATTAAGTTCAGATTTCTGAGACCTTTTTTTCACATCATTGGGTGGACCTGTGACATTTTGGCATCAATGGGTTTAGTGGTGGTTTGGTGTCAATGAGTTCACTGGTGCTTCCGATCCAGGAGTGTTACGTAGGGCTGAGCTGTTGGCAGAGAAGATCTTTGATACAATAGTCATGGATGAAACTCAAGGCCCATCTGGTTCTTCTCAGTAGGGAAGTCCCCCCAACTCCACTAATATTGATTTTTTTATTCGTGACGATCTTTTTGATATTGTAGCTAAAGAATTTTCATCTTGGTTCATTTTTATTCAAATTATGAGTTTTATTCCCCAATCAATAAATCTCAATTTGTACATCAAATCTATTTTACAACCTCACGGCATAACTGTTTCATATGCTCAATATTATGCTCGAAATTTTGTGCTCGTAGAGCTCTCTGATGCTTCTCATGTCAAGAAAGCCCTTTCAGCCTATTTTTTTCTAGCATGAAATGTCACCCTGGTTGTCCGTCCATGGAAATTTGACTTCGATGTTACTGACCCAGCCTATAAAACTATCCTCTATTATGTGGAGTTACCTAATTTTCCACTTATTTTTCCAACTTTGAGAGAGACATTATTAGTACCCTAGGTCACATTATCTCTGATCATGGAGTAGAGGTTAATGGAATTCAGTTTCGCCGCTACTGTATAGAACTAGACATCTCTCACATTAGCGGCTAGAGGAAAATTGTTCACACAAAAAGTTGATTATTTTTACCTTCCAAACTCCTATAGCTATTGTCATCAAGCTGATCACCACATCTCGGCCTGCCCTTCCTTAGCTAGGAAGAAAAATGCAAACAACCCTTCACAAAATCATTCTTCCCCTATAGATGAAACTCAAGTCCTACCGAAAACATTTAAATTTGTAGCCACTCCCCACAAGGCCTCTAGTTTTCTCTCCAAACCTAAATCCTCTACCACACAAGTCCCTCATTCTAGCTCCTCTATAAAGATCACTTCACAAGCTAAAGTCACCCAGTCTAAATCTTTCAAGGACTCGATTTCAACCATTGAAAGAGTGAATGATGGGGGTAGGAAAAGAGCTAAACCATCCTCCTTTTCTGACCCATCATTATCTCCCTCCCATATAGCCTCTTCTATAGTTCCAGTTATTACAAACAACCCTTTTGTTGTCCTCTCCAACACAATGGAAGTGGACACATCAACCCTCAAATCCTCTGAAGTTCTTTCCCTACCCACACCTTCTACCTCCTCATGAATTTAGTATCTTGGAATGTCCAAGGCCTTACAGATAGGCTTCAAGGTAAAAGGGCTAGGAATTTTCTCTCTAGTCTGAAAACCACCTTTGATTTCATCCTTCTTCAGGAAATTAAAATTTCAGCTTCTGACTTAGAGTTTTCAGCTCATAGGTTTCTTCCCCACTCCTCAGTCATAGCTACCTCCCACGTATATGGAAAAGGTGGAGCAGCTATTCTCATTTTAGCCCATTGGAAAGACAAACTCATCCATTCTAGTTCTAATTCAAGCCAAAGAGTTTCTTGGGCTATCTTTTCCTCCTCCCATGGACCCTTTGGGGTTTGCTCTATTTATGCTCCAAATGACTACATGGAATGGGCTAACTTATGGCAGGAACTAACCTATTCTCTTCCTTCTGTTCCTTGGATTTTTGGAGGAGATTTTAATATGATTGAATTCCCTCATGATAAACTTGGGGGAGTCCCTTTTCGACTTCCTCCTCATGACTTTCAACCTTGGTCTGACTTTAAAAAATAATTTTATCTCCTAGATGGCGTCAAGGATAACTCAATCAGACCTCTCCATAGATTTACTTGGAGTAACCTTCGTCTGGGCCAAGCTCGAATATATAGTCGGCTAGATCGATTTTACTTCTCCACACTATCCTTTTGGCAGGCAATCTCCACCACTACGGTTCACCAACATGCTACATTATTTGACCATTATCCCATCGTCATTTCCATGCAAATCTCTGGTACTTCACATAGGACTAGACTCCACCTCTTTCGCCTACACTCTAATTTATTCTCTTCTCCTTTGTCTCAACAACTTCTTTCTAATCTTTGGAATGCTGAACCTAGGCCCATAGGTCAGGTGGGTTGGATCCAATGGTGGCTGTGAGCCACTAGTAGGGTGAGGAACTTTGCTTGGAAGTTTGGCAAGGAAGTGGCCTCTCGTTCTAGATAAGAGTACACCAACATTTATTCAACTATTAATAATCTTACGGAAAGGTTATCCATAGAACCCTTTAATACCCACATTCATGAAGAACTTGCTAAAGTTCGCTCCACTTTCCAATATTGGGAAGTCCACAAGGCCCACAGTGCCTTAATCAAAAGTAGACTTACTTGGTTGAAGATTCAAGATGAACATTGTAAGGAATTTTTTAAATATCTTAATAGCTCTCCTTCCATTCCATCCCTAGATACTCTCTCTAGGGATGGTGTTATTATCACTGATCATGATAGTATTCTCTCTTACCTTAAGGAGCACTTTGAAGCCTTGTTTATAGCTTCCCCAATGAATCTCTCATCATTTGAGGCCACTACGTGTAACTATCCTAGGTTAGTTGACTCCTCCATTTTTGACATCCTTGATGCTAATATCACTCAAGAAGAGCCTCAACATGCTTGTTTCAAACTTAGCTTTGGGAAAGCTCCTGGATATGATGTTTCCCTATTGAGTTTTTTCAGAGGCATTGGAATCTTGTTGGCCATGACCTTTTCCAAGTAATTAAAGAGGTTATCCATCTTGGTTCTCTAGGACCAAATTTAAATCTTGGGATTATTTGCCTCCTTCCCAAATCAGGAGACCGTACTAGTATAGCTAATTGGCGACCCATTACTCTTCTTAATGTGGTATACAAAATTTGGGCCAAATGCTTAGCCTTACATTTGAAAAAAATTCCTTCAAAAAATTATATCCCCTCAACAAACCGGATTTGTCCCAGGGCGTTATATCTTAGATAATGTTGTGGCTGCTTGGGAAGATTTGCAGTGGGCTGAGGATGATGGCCAAGACATCCTCTTGATGAAATTGGACTATGCCAAGGCCTACGACAATATTAAGTGGGACTTTATCCTCCAAACTATGTCAAAACTAGGTTTTGGCTCCAAGTATCTTCATATGGTGAAATGTCTCTTCTCATATGCTAATGCGAGAATAGCCACCACCTTTGGCATCACTGCCCCCTTCGCAATACATAGATCAGTAAGACAAGGTTGCCCTCTTGCCCCTTATCTCTTTATCATTGCTACGGATTTCCTTTGCCATCAAATTAACCATGATATTCAATTAGGGATGCTATATGGAGTGTGCTTTTCCTCTCCTCAACATCAACTACTTAATATGCATTTTGCTGATGACTCTTTTTTTCTAATCCAAAATACAACCGATAATGTTAAACGACTTTTAGCCCAAGTAGAGTAATATTGTTCTCTCTCTAGTCCTACCATTAATTGGTCTAAATCTTCTGTATATAGTTTTCATAACAATTATAGTAAACTCCCCACCTATCCATGGAAATTAATCCAAGACCATGAGATCATGAAGTTCTTGGGAATCCCTTTTCAATTTCGTGGTCCTACTTCTACACTGTGGGAACTAGTTATCTCTCGTATTCGTAAGAAAACTAAAAAGTGGAAGACTAAGCCCCTTACCTTAGCAGGAAAATACCTTGTTTGTAAATCTATTTGTGCTTCTACCCATGTGTATTATTCCTCATGCTGGGCTCCTTCCCACACAGCCTATCAAAACTTGGACCAGTTATTTCGTGACTTCATGTGGTCATCTAAAGATTCCCAACGGGGTTTTCATCGTGTTGCTTGGCACATTGTCACTCTTCCTAGAAACAAAGGAGGAGTAGGTCTGTTGAATTTCTACAAACAGGGTCTCACCTTAGTTGCTAAGTGGTTAGTGCAACATCTGGACACCTCTGACATAATTGGAAATCTTCTCCAGCTAAGGCTTCATCAAAGTTTTCCTAAACATAAGCCTTTTTGGAAAAACATCCATCCTATTAATTGGATTTTCTCTCCTCATTCTATCTCCATTCCTAGTTCCCACGTATTCAAAAGCATATGGAAGGCTTGACAAGTTCTCCACCATCGTATTAATTGGTCTAATATCCATCTTAACCCTACTCTCCTTCCCATGCTTTGCCCTTGGTGGTTACCCTTGACTCCCGCCCCTCTTGCCATCACAAATGCAAGATTAGCCATTATTTGGTATCAGAAGGGAGTGATTTCCCTTAATTGTCTTCGTCTTGCTAATCAAGGGATTTCTTGGGAAGCGTTTGAAAACCTATATGGAGCTTCGAAAGCAATGCGGCTTTGCTTCCACCAGATACATTCATTTCTTCATCAATCATTACACCTAGATGGTGCTATCCAAGGTCTATTTCATGGCCTCTATTGGTCTAATGGGTCAAAAATTTTTCCTTATCGACCACATGTTCCCTTCCAATTGTTACATGATTCTTCCAAAGTCATTCTACGCTGTAATCGATCTTGGAATACACAAGAATCAGAGGATTTTTGGATCTCTCTTTTCAACCAAATTTGGCATCTCTTGACTCTTCCCAAAATTCAACAATTCCTTTGGTGTTTTCTTCATCAAGGTCTCCCAATCCGGAAATGTTTAGCATACCTTGGGATTCACTCCCCTAAGTGCCCTTTATGTAATGACCCTGAAACCTTTGTCCATGTTTTTTGGCTTTGCCCATTTGCTCAGCATGCTTGGGAATGGGCTTCTAAGGTTTTTCCCTCATGCACTCTTACACAAGAGGTCGTAATGTTTGGTTTTTTACCTATCAGGTCCAAAAACTCTCATTTCCTATGGAAGATCCTTAGGCCCATCATCTTATATAATATTTGGAAATGTAGATGTACCACACTTTTTCAAAAGAAAATTATTTCAAACTCCTTACAACTAACTACTTCGGAAAAAATGCAAATTCTTTGGCATGTTCACTTCCAAATTATATCTCAAGCCCCAAAATTCAAGATGAATGCTAACCAGTTGTTTTTCTTATTGTAGCCATGGAGTCATATCGGCGATCCAAATAATCACCATCATCAAGCCTCGCTTCCGAAGAAAGTCTCCTAATTATGCCACAGTTTTCTACACCATTTGGCCTTTTTCCTCTTTCTTCCACCTTTGTTCTCATTCGACAATCCACATCCCGGAAAAGATACACACATTTCATTGAATGGTTGATCTCTGGAATGGATTTCCACACCCTGTGGAATGCTTAGTTTATCCTGTTTCCTATATAATAGTCTCGGTCAACACGGTTTCTCTTCCTCTTTTCCTCATTCTATATGTCTTGAAGTAGCTTATGTACTAAATTGTGTTTTCTATTAATAAAATTCTCTTTTTGGGGTCTACCCCCAAAAATGACATTTATTGGATTTGATTATGATTATATATATATAGTATTTAGTAATCATTACATTTTATTTAAGTGTTTGAAAAGTATTACGTTGACATCTTGGATACATATTATTTATTCCCTTATATTATTAAATTCTTTATATAGTTAAAGTATGTCCCTTGTTTTCAAAAGTCATAACAAACTACACATTAAAATATATAAAATTATGCAAAAATTGGTAGGACTAGCCCAGAGAATCTCACGAAATTAAAAATACCCCAAACCAGAACCATCTAATTAGCTTAAGTTATAACTTTGATATATATGCTGTATGGTTGACGCCGGTGTCTTCCTCGTTAGTTGATGTATTGGGGTAAATTGCCTTGGGCTGTATCGTTGGCATATGAGCCGAGTTTGATTCATGTCGCTTGTCTTCCCCTTTTTGACAAGTTGATCTCGGAGCCAGTTCAAATAAGAGGGTATGGGCTTGTCCTGTCTGAACACATTGTATATAGCATTTTGTTTTATACATCCTTTCATATTTTACGTTTGCGTAAAAAGCTGGGGATGCTATACTCCGTATTATATTGACGTAAAAAGTTGGGGGTGATGTACTCCGTATTATATTGACTTGCAGCTACGACAGCTGCGAACAAGGAGAATCTAGACGCTAAAACACGACCCTACACTGTTGATTGGATTGGAGTGTCTGCTGAAACAGTCCTTACTTTGACAAGGTTTTCTGGATCACCTGCAGTGACATAATTAGTTTGAGTTTCAAAACTTTCAATAAATATTACGATTGCGCCTCAATTATTACTTGCTTGCCATGAAAACCAAAAGTTGGTATTTATAGAAGCGGGCCAGTATCCTCTGCAAGGCTAAAATTTTATCTAGTGTGACCTTTTGCTATTTTAATCAACCAGTTAGTCCTTGCCTCGGTGCCTAATCCTCACAGTGTGGATTTCATTCATAGCACTGAAAAAGATGTTTTTTTTTTTAAGAATTTGGATGCCAAAACACAGGTCCTACATTGTTGATGGGAGGATATAATGACGGCTCAACCATATGTCATGTTTTCTAAGAATTTGGATGCCAAAACATACTCTTGATGGGAGGATCTATTGCGGGCTTGGTCATATGTCATGGTTTTTTGTTGGTATGGTTAACCATGGCCATTTCACTGGCCAAGGCATACACCTGCAAACCACCACATAGTTGTTTCTTTTACAAAGCTATGGTCTTTGACAATTAATTTTAGTTGCATAAGGTTTCCAGCTAGATGCAACTGTGGGTAGGGTTGTGAGTGTTCATGTGAATGCCACGCCCATTAAAACTAAAAGCCATGTCATGGTAAAAAAAAAATACATATTACAAATAACATAAATCATTGATGAAATTAAATTTTACCTGTCATAATCCATAATCCATAACATGTGATTGATGCCCCTTGCACATTTTAGGTTCATATAAGTTGAGTCTTGTCTTGTATGAACTCTAATGCGGTAGTCACATCAAACTCGAGGCTCAATAGTATGAACATGGAGAATTCACATGAGCTTCATCTAGTTAACCTATTGTGACGTGGAACATTTTTAGATCACAAAATTTATTATTTTCAACAAAGTAGAAAAAAAATGATTTCAACAATAGAGAGCTCAACATGAACAGTAGTTAGTAAACTTATACCCATGAGCTATTAAGTGAACTATGAATTTTTGTATGGTAAGCTTTTCATAAAGTTCATTCAGTAATTAAGAGCCTATGAACTCTCCATGAAGCCTTGAAACAACCCTTATTTTGACAATTTTTTTTTTATCACATTCAATAAGATAATCAGCTTGGGTTTCAACTTTTAACAAATGTGGGGGGGCCTATTGGACCACAAAAAAGAAGTTTTATTAATTGTAAAAGAGTATCAAATACATAATCCACATTAAATCACATAGATTAGATAGAGAAAGAAAACTTAAATTAATAGGGATGTTACTCTGGGCAATGTCCTCATAAATAATCGATCTTGAAAGGAAGAAACACAATCTAGGGAACTACCATATACTAAGATCAACTAACCTGATAGAAGAGAAATATTTGTAGAAATTTGGGTAAGGCAGATAATGCCCAAGAATAAATAGAGAGACTTACATTTAGTGACTCTACTCAAATTTAAGAAGGGAAGCATTTGTGCAATGAATCCTGTTGAAGAAGGTTGCTTGAAATCATGGGTCTTTCCCAAGGTTATAAGAGATGAATCAATTGATGAATATCCATTTTGAACTTTGATGTTTGAAATTTGAGTTGGAAATGAATGAGGTAGAAGATTTGCAATTTCTCCATAATAGTTAGATGACATATATTGGAACAATCAATCCATTGAAAGATAACATTACACCTATGCTTCGAAATATAATATAGAATCATAGGCCTAATAACTTTTCACAAAAATTTGAAATTAGCAAAAGTGGTGGGCAAAAAGCCAAATATAACATCATCTTAAGATAACTTGCATGATGCAATAACTTTGGAAGCCCATGTCCACACATGCTGTGTGAAGGGGCATTGCCAAAACACATGAAAAAAAATCCTCTTTACCACCACAAAGAGGTCAAGTAGGACTATGCATCCTAAAATATTTGAGACATCTGCTAATAGGTAAACCTTGGTGAAGGAGACACTAGAGGAACTATTTAATTTTAGGGAGAGTCAGTATTTTCCAAATATGTTGGAAGAGGGGGATCCAGAATTATTCTGACCCATATTTGTGCTAAGACTTGTTATATCATTGAATGATACTTGATGAGTCATGCAAAAGTTGAAAGAGGACATGCAGCTTATAAGGTAGAAGTTTTGACCCATTAATCCATTGAAGGCTATGAAAAGTACCTTGCATTGAAATGTCTAGCTAAAAATGGCAATGAATAAAAGTATAAACCCAAGCCAAGCAATGGTGCATTGCTTTAGACATCCCATACAAATTATTAAACACTTCTCCAATAATCCATTGATTGACAAGTCTAAGATAGCTAAGAGAAATAACTTCCTTCCAAAACCAAGAGGTAGCAATCTTAGCATTCATAATGGCAAGGGGAATGAGTGACAAAGGTAACCACCATGGACACAACTTAGAGAGAAGAGTAGGATCAATCTTGACATTAGTCTAGTCTATATAATGGTTTAGAATTTGCCAAGCCCTCCAAATGCTTTTGAAAATAAGAGATTCGAGAATAATGATAGTGTTGGGGGAGTGTGGGAAAGGATCCAATTAATGAAGTGGATTCCTTTCTAGAAGGGCTTATTTTTGGGAAAAGCTTGTTGAAGCCTTAATTAGAGAAGAATCCTAATAATGTTCGAGGCATCTATATGCTGAAACAACCACTTAGCAACTAAGGTAATCCCTTACTTAAAAAATTTTAAAAGACTTGAGCCACCCTTATTCTTAGGAAGAGTAACACTATTTCAAGCGACACAATGGAAGCCTTTTTGAGAATCTTTTGAGGACCACATGAAGTCCCGAAATAATCATTCAAGCTTTTGACAAGTAGCTTGGGAAGGGACCCAACACAAAAAATAATACACATGGGTAGATGCACAAATAGACTTACAAACGAGGTACTTACCAACTAGAGTGAGGAGTTTAGTCTTCCATTTTTTAATTTTCTTTTGAATTCGAAGAATAACATTCTCCTAAAGAATAAAGGTAGAACCTCTAAAATAGAAGGGAATTCCTAGAATCTTAATGATATCTTAATCCTAAAGAAGCTTCCAATTATAGTTGGTCACATGCATATAATTATTGGTAAAGCTATGAACAAAAGATTTATTTCAATTAATAGTGAAACTTGAGAGTGAGCAATATTGATCTACTCGGGATTAGAGCTAGTGCACATTAGTAGTAGTGTTTTGAACAAGAAAAAAGGAGTCATTAGTGAAATGCATGCTAAGGAGCTAATGTCAAGTTGAAGAGAGGTAGACCTCAATGAGAACTTCATTTTGAATATCATAGTTTAATTGATGATAGAGAAATTCAACCGTAATGATGAATAGGTAAGGGGCAAGAGGACATCCTTGCCACACTAACCTATGAATAGGAAAGGATGGGGTGATGCCAAAGGTAGTGGCTATTCTTGTAGTAGCATCCAAGAATAAGCATTTTACCATATGTAAGAACTTAGGGCCAAAACCAAGTTTAGTCATGGTTTGCAAAATAAAGTCCCACTTCATGTTATCGTAGGCCTTAGCATAGTCAAGCTTCATTAGGAGAATAGCTTGACCAACCTTCCCACATCGTAATCACATTATTTAAAATACATCTACCAGGAACAAATCCTTTTTTCTAAGGAGATAAAATTTGGCAAAGAATTTTCTTTAGATGTAAGGATAAGCACTTGGCCCAAATTTTATACACCATGTTAAGAAGAGTGATGGGACATCAATTAGAGATATAGGTAGGATCATTGGAATTAGGAAGAAGACAAATTGATGAGTGGCAAGGTGCCCCTACACTCAACCATACAAATACGAGTGTTTAAGCATGATTTGATCGAACTCCGCAGACAAGCTAGCTATGGTATCTAGATAGTTACACGTTGATCGTAGTTCGCTATCTTCCCATCTAGACTAGTATTTGCTTTGTCACATATGGTTTAGTCTAGAGTGCCTAAACTAGTGCTACTCCTAGAGACAATGGAAAATAACTTTGTTTTAAGCTAAGAGGGAGTGGGAGAAGAGAATCTAAGCTAGCCTAAGTATGGTGAGCATTTGTCCTTAATCATCCGTACACATCTTGGACCCTGTGTACTACTTCTGGAATTACCAAGTGTATATTACTTTAGTGCTCCTAGATATGCTATTGGGCTACCAAGTAGTCACACTTAAATGCTTGTGATTAAGTTGTACTCATTCTACATTGAATAACAAGGATAGTAAAGGAAGGTAAAGAAACATTAATTAAGAAAGAAATAAATAATAATAATAATTAAGTAATTAAAACTAAGTGAATGCTAGAATGATGGAGTAATGTCAATCTTTATTACCGATCATGTGCATGTCCAAGTACGTCACACTCAAATAAAGGTTCCATACAATTACAATCATCACACTATGGGCATGCACTAGGGAAAGAGTTAAGATAAACTAAAAATGAACAAAAAGATTCTACTTCTATACTTACTTACCCTCCCCTTCCTGTGCACTTAAATGTAGTATTTGTAGGCTTACACAGGAACCACAATATCATGTATCTAATATAGTTATCCAGGTCATGATATCATGTACCTAATATTGAGGGTCTAATATCAAGGGTCCGATATCAAGGGTTTGATATCAGGGGTTTGATATCAAGGGGCTAATATCAAGGGTCTGATATCAAGGGTTCGATATCAAGGGTCTAATATCAAGGGTCCGATATCAACACTTGACAAACCATGATTCATCATACCCCCATGACTGAATAACAACTTGTTCTTAAGTTAAAGAAAGTGAGGAACAAGTTCATTCAATTACAAACAAGGGATAGGTATGAGATTATTGAATGACCATGAACTATTTTATGTTGTAGTGTGGGATTACAAAAAATTTGAATATAGACACAAAATAAAAAACTTATGGAATTCATGGGGTTCCTAGTGGTGGTGGCTCCTCCATGGATGCCTCTCCTTTGTCCTATGCTCTAGGGTTCTGAGATTGATACCATTGAAAAAGTGCCTAATATTTCTCCTCTTCTATCTAAGGATTATGAGCCATCCATGCTAATGTTCTAATGTTTGATGGAGTCAACACTTCCCATTGACATGGTAGCTACGGGAACATTTGATTGGCCTTGACATGCCATGCCACAAATTGCTGTCGTTCCTCTTCATAGGCTTGGGCCCTAACCTCTCCACCTTTTGCTTGCCCAGATTGTGTAGTCATAGGATATTCCTAATAGATGTTGAATGATTATGCCTCCTTCTCTACATGTTCTAGATGAGTTCCTTGGCCTCTGCCTTCCCTTGGGCATTCAGTTGCACCATGAGAAGGTCCTCCTTATTGTCCACTTTTAGGGGCCATCTATAATCACACAAAGATCAATTTTTAGTAAGGTTATTGAAAAAATTTTAATTATTTCATACCTTACTCATTGCCTTTAATAAATGTTGAATTCTTTGCTTAGTGTGATTTTATAGTTAGAAATTTTTTCAAGGAATTTGCCTTAAAAGTTTAATGTTGAACCTGATTTGTTTAGGTGACACATAAAAGGACATGTAATGGTTTTGAGAAATGTTTGATAAAATGATGATAAAGGAAAAAGAATAAATTTGGAAATGAAGTACTTGGAGGGTATAAAATGATTTGGTGGTGTGTAACAAGTACAAATTACAAAAGTCACTCAAGTGATCCTCCCCAAAGCAGGTTCCAACCTATAATGCACTTGCGTAAGCACACCTTACAATGTTCATAGGCACTAGAAGGGTTAAATGTAATCCACACTAGTTCCACAAAACACACACATGTAGATACCACCATGATGAGGTATGAGTTCAATGCTACACAAGACACGAGTCACAAATACATGAATAGCGAGATGAGGTGAACTATAGAAGGGATTGCAAACATTGGGACATGAGGTAACTAATCCAAGATATGATGAATCCTAAGTGTAGGGCATGATTAATGCATCATTAGCCTATTGCTCCAAAATCAAGACCAAGTCCATTCCTTTGAGCAATAACATCATATTTTTTTATCCAATGATGGATAACCATAAGTGCATCATGATAGTAAGGCATACGATCACTTGGCATTTTGTGCAAGGAAGGAGTGATTTGGAATTTCCTTGCGGCACATTTGTCTTGATATTTTCATTTCTTTTTTTGTTTGGCCACTTTGGCACACTCTCTTTCTCTTCTCTTTTTTTTCTTCATTCTCTTTTTTTTTATGTGTAATCTAGAGAAGCTGCCTACCTTCAGGCATGGATGCATGTTTTTCTAGTGGGACCTCCTAGAATAGCATTGGATTTCTTTATTAAGTGTCTTTATTGCTCTTACTCCCATTGTTGTTAGATCTACAAGGATCTTAGTACAACCAAGCTGCATGTTAACTTCTATAGATTTCACTAGAGAGAATCCACAAGTCCCCTTGATGTCACATGCTAGCCATTCCTTCTTAGTCCATCATTCTTCATTCTGGGAATAATGAGCAAAAAATTACTTTGAAGTTTTCATGATGAAAATAATATCATCATTCCTAGAGTAGAACCTCATATTAATAGAATGGGTGGGTGGATGTTGTGGGCTCGTTGTCCAAATAATTAGTCACTTGAGACTTGATAGCATAGAACAACACCTAAATCGACAAGTCACATGAGTATTTGATTTGCCGATGAGATTACCCTCAAAAAGATAAAACAACAAATAAAAAGATAAAATAACAAATTGAAAGATGAAAAACTAGAAAAAAAATTGTGAAATTGAAGAAAATGAAAAATATTTATTAATTTTGCTTGTTAGAATGGAGGATATCCCCCATATCTAAACTTTTGATCATGGCGATAATTAATAAATGGAACGGTTGGATCCATGCATTTTGAAAATATTGGGACCTAGTCATAACCAAACCACTAGGTGTCTTTTGATGTCGTGGTTGGAATATGTAGCAACCAAAAACGTCGACGACTGGAAAACACCGAGGGGTTGGTAGCCGTGAACAGTCTTAACCGTATATTTGTGGAAGGGTTGTGCTGGGTGTGAGTGGATATAGGGTGCCCTAAACAATTTGGTTGATTCGATAGGGACTTAGTCGGCGTCTATATAGCCTTTTGCAACATATAGTTTGAAAAAAGAAATGAAAGCATGAAGCAATGCTTAAATGTAAATACGGAGGACAACAATGTAAAACATAGTAATAAGCAAGAAACCAAGTAAAATACAGTTAAAAAATGCACCGCTCTGAAGCTACAAGCCTGCTCTGTCAAGATGGATATAGTCAGTTGCACAATGTTGAGGAGTGCAGAGATGCTGAGAGTAACCAGGGCATGTAGAGCAAAACGATTGTGTGCTTGGGCATGGACTTGGGAATTGACAATGTGAAAATTCCACCAAGGTGGTAGAAAGGGGATAGAACAAAATGCCAGCTGAAAATGCTAACTATTTGGAGTGTCAAACAAAAAGCTTACAATGCTCAATGCTTAATGTTACAATGCCTGTTTTTTAACATTAAGGGCCAACCTCTCGAGCATTTCTCGTTGGGGTATTTATAGGGCTAAAGGGCACGCAAAAGGGCTGGTTTGGATGCCACATGCCTTGGGCCCATGTTGACTTGCTTGTGCTTCACGTGCCATGCATGACTATTTGACCTATGTGATTGTTGTAATGCAAGCCTGCCATGCCGTAACTATGAGCCTTCCATGCTATAATTGCACCATCAGCATCTAGAGACGTGTGCCAATGATCCAATTAGGTGAAGTGCATTGATGTCGCACAACCACCCGCATGCTTTGCCATGCTTTGTAGCATAGCATGTTCAGTGTAGCGTAGCATCTTATTGTGTGTTTTGCTATATGTGTGTCACATACTTTCTATACTATGCTATGCTATGTAGCGTAGCATAGTGTAGCAACTAGCCTTAGTCGTGAAAACTTTGCCAATTTGCGAACTTTGCTTCTTGCACTGCATAACTTGCAAACTTTCCGATCTTGCCCTTTGAGTTGCCTTCTGTCACATTTGTAGAATTGCCACGCCTTGCTACGCCATGTAGCTCAGCGTAGCGTAGCAGCAGACATGGTCTTCCACTTTCTAACGGAAAGAGACATTGCTAAATGACTTGAAGTCAGGCGAGGGAACCGACCGTGTAGCTTTTTCTACGCTGCATAGCACAACATACCATAGCACTAAGTTCTAATATCATTTTCTGAAGCTTTCTGTGGTACATAGCAGGGCGTAGTGTAGCATAGCAGACTTCGTGACTTATAAAACTTGCTAAACTATTTCATGCATCCTGATTGCTATCAACTCCACGAATTATTTTTGAGCAGGCTGTCAACTAGGAAACCTACTTGGGTGGATAGGCAAGATGATCTGTGGAGCCTATTTACACCCAAAGTAGAAAATTTGTTGAATTGGTTGGCCTAAGTTCAGAGTGTTCTCCTCCTAAAGAATTGCCATAGTGTAGTGCAAATTGCAAGGCTTGGTGAAGTGAGAATAACTTCAAATTTTTTGGGGTGTTTCATTGGCCCCTATTTGTTGATGTCTAGAGAATGGGCTTCATAGACGTTGACAAAAAATACGAAACACTGTAGAAGGTAAAATGCTAAGTTTGTCACTCGGTGAGTGTTGAGATGTCGCTTGGCTGCACTTGAGAGTGTTGCATTGGAGTGAAGAGGTGAAGCAGGGAGGAAGGAGGCACAGGAGAAGGGCAAGGTGAGGTTTAGTTGAATCCCTCGTTGAAGTGCTCATGAGGGAGTGGTGTGCATTTTCACCTTTGCTTCCATTGACCTTCGACCTCTCGTAGGATAGGTGTCTTTCCCAAGATGAGTTGTGTTACATTTGTGTAGGATTTTGACCTACCTACAGATGCTTTCCATGAGACGAGCTATGTTACGCACATCATGGAGTTTGCGCTGGTGTTTCCCATGCTATGAGCTGTGTGAAACAACATAAAATTTTGGCTTAGCACTTTTAGACAAGACTCAAGCTAAGTCATTCCACTGCCCAACATGAATATAGCATGACCAAACTCGAGAGCCTCCAAAACAACATGAAATGATACACAATCGAATAGGCAAAGTCCCTCAGGGGCCGACAGGTAATTACTCTAACTCCTAGCATCCAGAATCTAGGGTTTCAAGATCAAAATGCATGGTTTTTGCTGTATACACTTTGGTCATGCTATGGTCATGCTGCCCAGTGTAAGACCAGCATGTGTACAACATGACCAACTTCTGGATCCCCAAAATTAAGTCCAAACAACCCATATTCAAGCACACAGGCTCTCCATGAGCTTCACCAATGCCCCCTGCAGCTCCTAGAATTTAGAACCTCAAAAATTTGAGCTGAAAATCACATGTTTTGAGCCACTTTCAGCAAGTCACATTGAGGTCACACTGCATAGCATGACCAAATAAGAATAGTTGAATTTAGGTACCTAGGCAGAATTTCGACATGAATTCAACTCCTGGGAGCTAGGCAACAATTGTACATGTTTATGGGCTCTAGAAAATCAAAATTTGGGTCCAAAACATGGAATTTTCAGTTGGTCATGCTGAGGTCATGCTGCACAGTGTGACCAAGAAAAAATAAGGCACATCAATTAGTTTCAGGACTAATTTTGACATGAACTCAATCCCCAGGGGACAGGCAATAACTATACTGACTCTCAGGCTTTAGAAAATCAAGATTTGAGCTTCAAATGTGTCATTTTAACTTGGTCATGCTGAGGTCATGCTACACAATGTGACCATAGCATGACCAAATAAAAGGCGACAAAAACAACATCAAATTAACCTCAGATTCAAAATCCAGACCACCCTTGAGAGTAGGTAGTAGCTGGACTTCAAGAAATAGGAATTAGACATCCAAATTTTGTTCAAAATGTGTTATTTCCACTTGGTCATGCTAATGTCTCGCTAAGGTCACACTGCACAGCATGACCAATCAAAAGGGACACAAATCTAAGGCCAGATCAGCTCAAATTTGACATGCAAGATACTCTCGACATCAAGCATGCAAATCCACTTTGAAAATGGGTCTCACAGGTCAAAAATGGGCTCAAAATGCATCATAAACATTAGACACGCTGATGGTCATGTTGATGCCAGTGTATGCACAACATAAACGTTGGGATGCTAGAGGCCAGACGTTGATGATAGGACATGTTGCAGACATGGCAGAGCTAGATCCATGCATGCTGGAGGCCTTTGGAGAACAAAAACAGCATAGATCTGCAGATTCAGAGGTTAGACATCTAGATCCACTCTTGTACTTTAATATTCTTTGTACATTTTGCATTTTTTTAGTGTATCAAGCTCTCACGCTATGGATTACACATGCCAGCATAAGAGATCTAGGTCACACTGCACCCTATGCATTGTAAAATTCTGTGCATATGGTCAAAATGTTCACACCTATCGCCCGATCTGCATTTCCTGCATCTAGTAACCATGGTCTTCCACACAAATCCGAATCCCATGCTCAAACTTGCATAAATACCCCGATCTCACACTAAACCGGGGTTGGCAATTTTGGGGCATCAAGATCTAGAGAGTTGGTGAATCTCATCATCATTATTTCTTACAATTGAGCATTACCTAGACTTAGTCATGCTGAGCACTTGGGGCAATTTTAGTCACATTGCACACCTGTGACCAGAAACCTATAATCTCCCAACGTCTGTACACCCTTCACATCAGGGCTAAACGTCCACCTTGCGATCAATCTGCAACTATATTGTAACTTGTGCAATTTTTTTTAATAATCAATGAATACATATAGTTACAATTCTACCATCCATTGTTCTTTGTTGACGCCATTTACATTTGTTACAATTCTCATTACCTTTATTTACGTTTTATTTTCATCTTACATTTAGTACTTTCGTTTACATTTTCATCCATTTACATATAACCCAGCGTATTACAATAGTGTACGCTAGGGGAAGTCCTTGTTTGATCTGCATGCAGATCATTCAAGGTACTCTACCTTCGTTTATTTTGAGCTTGCCCTCTTATGAAGGTGGGGTCTTACTATATCTCCTGTAGATCTCTCGGTGTCCGTTTCATTCTAGCCTCGCACCGACAATTTCAGACAGTATAATAAAATGACGCTAGAAGGAAGGCTACTTCTATTTTCATTCTATTTCCCTTTCCACAGGATCCAGCATCTAGCATACAGTGTCCACATGCTATTCATAGCATCCACACACTGACCATTGCTAGTTCACACTGTTCACAACTCTCCATAACGTCCACATGCTATACCCTAGAGTACACATGCTTCCCTCAGCCTGCAAACGTAGCCCCCTACTCACAGACTCCGTCTAACCTCTATCCTTGGCTTGCACATGCTACCCTCTATTGGCACACGTTGCACTCAGCATCTAGAACATTGTCCTTTACCTGCATATGCTACCCTCTACTAGCACATGTTGTAGACTCTATCCAGAATCCTGTCCTTGGCATACACATACTATGCTTAGCGTACACACATTGTGCCTAAGTCACACACACTATGCCTGAGTCCCGGACACTTTGCCTTAACCTTAGATGCTACTCTCAGTGTCCAGACGCCATTATGACCTGCTAAACATGTTCTTGCTTAACTCACAACATCCAGCATGCAGGATCTAGCTTCCAGATGCTGTATCTAGTGTCCAGACCTTGTTCCTCTATGCCAGATGCTGTATTCAGCGTCCACACACTGTTCCCTTGTGCTAGACGCTGTATTCAGCATCCACATGCTATTCCTCTATGCCAAATGCTGCATTCAGTGTCCACACACTATTCCTTTGTGCCAGACGCTACAGTTGAATCCAACTGCATTCTACATTTTAGCTTCCAAGCCACACGTTGTCCCTTGACTTACATGTGCTGTTGTAAGGCTACCAGACTTCACACGCCACTATTTTACCCTAGTCAATGCATCTTTCACTTGCAATTGTGGCCATATGCTATGCCCCCTTTACAATGTACGCTGTATTTCTTTACGCTACTTACATAACTTATACGCTATTCCTATTTTCACACACTGCACTCCCCCTTTTTACCCTACTGCATCTCTTTCATATGCTGCTCAGTCTTTTGACATGCTGCATTGTTCATACATTGTGAAACTATATGCTATTGTCACTTAACACATTTTCTCTCTTACGCTATATTCTCTCTCCTACATTACATCACCCAATGTTGACAATGAACTCCACACACACCAACACCACCACCTTGCCCATCTCTGACTTCGATACCACAATCTTGGGTCCAGTCATTGCCACCGAGACCATAGTTGCCCTTGGCGAGATGAACCTTCAGGGGCCACCTTGCTGGTCATTGAGATTGCAAGGTAGAGATCCCACGTTCACCATCCTAACACCTGAAAAATATAACTTTATTTGTGTTAAAATCCAAGCTAACTTGACTATTGACCAAACTGAACTAGAAGCAAAGAGACACTATGAGCTAATTCACAAAGGAGGTCATGACTTCACTCCCACCCCCTATGATGTCATCCCCCTCATTGAATCCCACCATGAACTCCTATTCCAACTCCTCATGGCAAGGAACCAAACCTCACACCAACCTGCCATAGAGCCTCAAAATGGAGATGAGGAAGATAATTTCACGGCTCAATCCGAACATGGGGATTCATACCATACTCTCAGTCTGCATACTTATGCGAACCCATTATTTCACCCTTTCATGGGAGAGACCATGTTCCTTCACGCATTTAAAAGCACTCAAGAATATGTATCTCAATAGGAAGCACTCATTCTCATTCCCACTCTCCCCATGACTAATACTCCATTCAATGCACCCATCTCCATTATTCCTCCGATCACCACGCTATCCCCTCTCCTACAAGTACAGCCCCAACAACTCTCCTCTCAAACTAATGTAGGAGCAACCTTCCCATCCTAAGTAATTGGGATGCCATCCATGATACTCGCTTCTACATCTACTCACTATATACCACGAGTGCAAATCCAAGGGACATCCTTCACCACTTCGACTTAACAGGTTCAGGTCATTCCCTCACAACTCGTAACTGGACAATGGACCACATCTGGTATGCAACAATATCAACTTGCTCATTACAGCATACCACCTACTACAATTCCATCCATGAATGTCACTCAAGTACAACCATCAACAACTCAACAATCATTATTCCTACCAACCATATAGTAGTCTAACTTGTATAACACTCAAACTAAACAACTTGCTACTCCATCGAGTGCCCAAGAATAGGCCAAAGTTAAAAAGATGATGCAAGAGCTCACTAATGAGATAAAGTTCCTCAAAACTGCTAACACTGAAGAGCTTAAGGTATTGGACTTCAACCAAGATGATCCGATTAGTTCGTCAGTGCTACGTTTAACTTTACCCAAGGGAGTTTCATTGCCTCAATTGACAAAATATAATAGGGAAGGATACCCCAACGCATACTTAGTAATATTTAGATTAGAATGTCTGTTGATTCAAGCTTGGCCCCATGCAATCCTACGCGTGTTTGCCATGTCTTTAACCGGAAGAGCCCTAGACTGGTACAGAGCTTTACCCTGTAACTCTATATCCTCTCTAGAGGATTTGTTACACCAGTTTGTTACTAGGTTTAAGTACAACTTGAAGCCTGAAGCGACCTTAGAAAATATGATCTAGGTGAAGTAAGCACCACTAGAACCTGTGCATTTAGAGATGGAGTGCTGCACTTAATAAACTTCACGAGCCAATCCCAAAAACATACCTACTTACAATTCTTAAAGGAGTCATCAATGACTTCATTAAGTCAAGGCTCTACTATCTAAACACTCGCACCTTGAGTCAAGCTTTTGTACAAATAAAGAACATAGAGGAGGCAGCCCAAAATAGTCATGAACCCGCTTATTTAGCCTTTAAAAATCAACACACGAAGAAAGACAAAGACAAGGCTAAAGTAACAGTGGCAGTAGTAGCAGAGATGGCTCAACCCAACAACGTGGGATAGAAAGGGAAACAACCTACTGTCCCTGTTAACTATGAGAGAACTACTCCTACACCCACACCCAAACCATCCTTCACACAAACTGCTAACAAGGGTCATGCCAGTACATTTGAGAGAAAAGAACCTACTCAATATACACCATTGCCTATGAAGCCTTTGCAACTACTAGATCAACTTTTAAAGGCTAGGGAATCAAACATAGGTAGTTGTCTCCCGCAGTAGCCCAAAAACATGACCGATACTATGAATTATTAGAAACCCAAGCTTGGAAACACCGAATGAGCCTCCAGTGCCAAGAGGCTTTAGACTAGATAGATTTTGCGAATATCATCAATGAAATGGGCATGAAACTGATTACTATTTCACCCTGAAACAAGACATACAACGTATGATTGATAGGCGTGAAATAACCTTCAATGAAGCTAACCTTGTAAAGCTGTAAAATCAATCTATGGGCATGTATAAGGATCCCCTTAACACTAAGGAGGCTCCTTATGTAATCAACACAATACATGTTGGCAACGAACAGAAAACACCCAGAAAAGCCTTTGTGATTCGCATTCCTACAGCGTCAACACCATCTTCCCTACCCTCACTTCTAACACATACATCCTCCACCCCTCAAAAATTGTTCATCATCTGGGTACCCCCCACGGCGGCAATGGCGAATGTACCTCCACAAACCAAGCCTACTTGATTCTTGATCCAATTACCTTCTGCTGATGCAATTGCAAATGCACCACTGCAAATTTGTCCCACTTCATTGGTAATTTGGGTGCCTAAACACCCTGACGCTCAACCACCAATAGTTGCATCACAAACCTGCCCTATTCAATTTGTCATTTGGGTTCCAAAGCAACCATACGTTCAAACCCTGACAGTTTCCCTATGCCCTCCATAAGAACATCTCGTAGACAAGTTGACTAGGGAACATTTGGAAAGAGAACATCAAGGTCATGAGTTGGGACCCCCAAAATCCACTCCATTAAATGCTATAACCATGACTCAGACAACTAATAAGCCAAGCACAAGTAACCAAGCTAAACAATCAGGAATGCCCGAGGAGCCAAAACAAATGGTTATGGTTGACCATGCACCGATCCTTCCTCAAGAAATACAACTGTTGGATCCAATGGACCAAGTCTCGACCAACAAGAACATACCAAATAGTAAAGACTTGGCTAGTGCCCTAACCCAGGTTACACAGGCCCTTAAACAAAAGAATACTTCACTACGCCTGTATGACCTAATGATGACTTCTCAGCTACACCGCAAAGCCCTAGTATGTATGTTAATATCGATCCCTGTTAGTGAAGACTTACCTATAACTGAACCATCCATTCATGCAGTAATGTCTCCACATCAAAGATCAAGATCCACATCACCAGGCTTCCATGCGGATAACATTAAAAAGGATGAAAAAATAGGAGAAGTCACCACTGCACCTATTTTCATAACCATACAAGTCAACCAGTTTAAAATACATAGGATCCATGTTGAAGATGGGGCAGCTACAAATGTAGTACCATTCCTTGTCATTGAACAATTAGGGCTGATAGAGTAGATAAAACCAACATCCATGACATTCCTGAAATCATTCAGTGTATCATGTGTCATAGTAAAAGGAACACTCACTTTGGACTTCGTAGTGGGGGATCAGTTCCGCACGTCAGCTGAGTGCGTGGTCATAGATGAGATGCCAGGATTTAACTTGATTTTGGGACAACCTTGGTTAGCCCAATTAAAAGTGGTATCCTCACCCATCCATCAAGAGATTCACTTACCCTATGAAGGTGGTGAAATCATTATACATGGTGACACGGCTACATCCAACATCTCTTCACACATAGGCACAAACGAAGTCTCAGAGGTTGAACTTGATGAATCTAAATAAGATGACATTACCCCTAAGCTTAAACAAGATGAGATCACCAATGAGCCTAAACAAGACAATACACCAGATAAAACCCAAAGTGATAATCAACCTCCAAACTGTGATCCCCTAGAAGACATGGAAACATCAGAACATGCTGACATAGGGGTCATTCCCCCAGATGTCTCATGGTCAGAATTACCATTTGACATAATTAGTGAAGGAGACGCTAAATACAAGATCACACCAACATGCCCTACTTCTAATATGAAGCCTTGTAAAATAAAGAAGCTACTCAATTGTTAAACTACCATGCGTCTAAAATGACGTAAAACTACGATGCATCTAAAATGACATAAAACTACCATGCATTCGAAATGATGTTAAACTACCCCAAAAAATAGTTCCCCTCTTTCGTAACACAAGAAAAATAGTCCGTCGTGACTT
This sequence comes from Gnetum montanum, assembly GCA_015680685.1. Classification (NCBI taxonomy): domain Eukaryota; kingdom Viridiplantae; phylum Streptophyta; class Gnetopsida; order Gnetales; family Gnetaceae; genus Gnetum; species Gnetum montanum. The sequence goes on from MNCI01025803.1 coordinate 83,522, forward strand.
TAAAATGACACGCATAGCCCGAAATGGCCTTAAACTAGAACACAATGCATTTCAGTTTCATCAAAATCAGATACCTTGTTTACATTCTTATCCATATTTTATGTTTTATGGATTATCATTTCCCTTTACATTTTGTCCACATCACTATCATTCTTCTTACATTCACACAAAAAAAAATTTGTGCAAACTTATTGTATTATATCATGATCATGTTACATGTCCCCATTCATTGTCAAAAAAAAAAAAAACAAATTACAACAAAAAAATGACAAGATTAACAAGAATAACAAGCTAAACTAGGCATTAGTAATAGGAGGGGGCTGATCCCCAAGCTTCTCTCCATCATCTAATTTCGCTCCACTGGGGCCACCTTCATCATCACCATACCCCTTGGGACAAGAACTCTAGTATTTGTTTGGTGCATCTAACGCTCAATGGGAAACATTGGAATCCACTAGGTAACACCAACCTTAAAAGGACAACGTTTACAAACATCACATTAATGGTTCAAGTTATTGAAAATCATCACACCCGCAAGTGAAAAATATCACATGGTTCACGCTATTTTAAATCCTATAGCTCACACCGTACATAGGAGAAACTCACACCACACATAGTAAATCAATTGCGTCACAACTGGAGATGGCAATAGCTAACAATAAAAATTACTCATACTATAGTAGAAACTGTAATGCTACAACTACAACTGAAGACAACAATTTATGCTGTACTTGGTAGTCACTCATGTTGCATGTGGGAAGAACCCATGCTATCAAAGCAACTGCGAGGACAAATCATTGTCTCACGCAGCTGACATAATGTGTTACATTGTTAAGGCAGTAGCTAACACTGTAACATAGTTACCTCACACTGTAATTTGCTTGTAGCATGAACTTCAAGGTTAGCTCATGATGCAGTACTAGGGCAGTTTATCACCCTACCAACATTGACACGTGCTACAAGGAAGTCATTAATGCTATAAACAATAGTTCACCATGCCCAAACAAACCCCTCACGTTGCCAAGAAAAAGGAGTTACTCACGCTGAGTAATGCTCATGGGCTTTTACTCATGCTAAGTAACGCTCACGGGTTTTTTTTATGCTGTAACAAGGATAGTTACTCATGCTGCCCTTGTCCAATTTCCCACACCACAATCAATTCACTTACGCTAATAATTTAATACAGTAACTTGGATTTTCAAAGAGGGAAAACATTAAGGAGTAATCACACTGCAAATTAGTAATGCATGAGCTCATGCTATAGTAGGAATGAATCGCTCACATCCTGATTTGGAGGCCAGTAACTCACGCCGTGGTCTAAATGGCCCTGGAACATGCTATGTTTCAAATAGCCCTACGACTAATGCTAGATATGCAGCCTTGCAATTTATGTCATAATAAATAGTAATTCAAAACCCTAGTTCCCTCAACCAAAATGTACCCAAAAATACCCAAGAATGTGGTAATCCTTGCAACTCACGCTACCTATTGGCATGCCCCATGTTGCTCATGCTAGCTCAAAATCAGCAACAGGGATAAAAATAGTAGCCCCAAATCTAGAATCAAAACAACAGACCCTCAAAACATAATAAAAAATGCACTCGAAATGCATCAAAACTTAAACCTAAGTGCACAAAAAAAACATGATTCTTTTAGGGCCACTCACGCTGCAATTACAAATTAAATTGGAACACAAACATCTTGGAACATAGGGAGGAAATGCAATCACTCTCAACACAACCAAAAATCATCCATAAACACCAAAAATCCATTGCTCTCATAACTCATGCTACCACTCATTGATGTTATGCTATAATTTTGCCAAAAAAGAAACAGGAAAGAAAGAAGAGAGAAATAAACCTACGTAGGGTTCCAACCGATGAAGAAACCCTCGATTGTGGAAGGCATTGGAGTAGTTCCCTTCTCTCTTGCATAAACGCCAAGCATGCCTGCTTCTTCCCCTTCCCCTGTTCTTGTTTTCTCTTGCCCTTCATCCTCCTTATGTTGAATCTTCCTAGTCACTCACGTTTCTAGTCACTCACACTGTGTTGGGTTTCTAGTTACTCACGCTATGCACTGGTCTTCTAACTCACACTACGCCCAGTTACTCATGCTTATGCCACATTTGGGGGCCATTTTACCTCATTTTGTAGTCACATGGTGCCTCGTCCTTTATTCTCTTATTTATTTTTACCTTATTCTATTTTAATTTATTCTTGTGCTTCCAAAGTAGCTACTTCTATTTATTTCTCTCATATTTATTAAGTTTTGCAAAGTAACCCAGGTAAACAAAAAAAAACTATTAAAAACTACAAAATCCAAGAAAACTATTAAAAATCAAAACACTAGCATGCACGCGAATCATAAATACATGGCCCGGTAAGGCCTAAAACTGCCATGTGTCCATGTATGACAATAAACTACTCATTGAATGCCTTAGTTACATTCAGACGTAAAATTAATTACATATGAATGGTAGCTAAACCTTCACTCACATTGCTCCCCATTCAAATTGGCAGGAGCAACCACATGGATAACAAGTACCTCCTGACAATGTTTTCCATCAATGGACCACATGGAGCCATCAAAAGAGAGATTAATCTAGAGTCCATTGATCTAGACTCATCAACTTATGACAATTTCATGGCATCAACTCAAGAGACACTTGATTGCTTTAAGGGAATGATGAAAACTCAAGACTTAGAGGCCAATAACATCACTGAAGATCCCCTCACCAAAGTCCCCATTACTATGTCTGATGGCGAAGATAAAATATTAAGACTAAGTACTCTATTAAATCCACAACTAGCTAGTGGCATAGCTCAAGTGCTGAAAGATAACATGAAAGTGTTCACTTGGTCCTACACTGATATGCCAGGACTAGACCCTCGAATAGTCTAGCATAACATCATCCTTGACCCAAAACTCATACTAGTAAAATAAAGGCACGAAAGGTTAGACCTGAGGTAGCATTGGTAGTTTGTAATGAAATCATGAAACTCTACCAAGCTGGTTTCATCTGAGTTGTTAACTATGTTGATTGGGTGTCCAACATGGTCGTAGTCCCAAAGAAGAATGCGAACATTTGCCTATGCATTGACTTTTGTGACCTCAACATAGCAATCATAAAAGATGACTTCCCCTTACTTGTTATCGATCAACTTGTTGATTCAATTGTTGGGCATGCATTGTTGCCCTTTATGGATGGATTCTTGGGATACAACTAGATTAGGATCAACCCATAACATCAAGTCAAAACAACCTTCATGACATCATGGGGCACATTCTGTTATACAGTGATGCCATTCGGTCATGACAAAAATGCTGGTGCCACATATCAGCAAGTAATGACTTACATCTTTAGTGATTATATGCTTAATTTACTTAATGATTATGTAGACAACATCATGGTCAAGTCAAAAAAAAATTGAGCAACATGTCAACGATTTAGACTTGGTACTTAAACGTTGCCTCAGGTATGAGCTTAGACTTAACCCAAAGAAATGTGTCTTTGGAGTCAAAATAGGCAAAATGCTCAGATTCATAGTATCTAAAATAGGGATACGAGTAGATCCTGATAAGGTTAAGGCAATAAAAAATTTGAAATCACCTAGCAACCTCACCAAACTACGTGGTCTACAAGGTAGATTACAATTCATTAGGTGCTTCATTGAAAAATTGACAGATAAGTTGAGACCCATGCAACATTTTTTGCGCAAAAATGTTCATTTTCAATGAACTCAATAGTGCCATGAATCCTTTGAGAACATCAAAACAGTACTGGCTCAACTATTGATAGTTCATTCCCTGTAGAACAAAAAACCCTTCTACATTTACCTTGCGATGTCCAATTCATCTATCATGTCCATGCTTTATCAGAAACGAGAAGATGGAATCAAAATCCCTATCTACTACCTAATCCATGCCTTAGTGGCCCACAAACAGAGGTAGAATAATGTGGAGAGGTCATGTGTAGCCATTATCTTTACCTTGAAGAATTGGCAACATTATCTCTTTCGTAACTAAGTCAACATTATTTGTAAAGACAATGTGCTCAAAGCTATCACCAATAACATTTATGAATCAAGTAGGATAGCTAGATGGAAGGCGATGATTGCTGAGTTTGATCTACATTACATAGCTCAATCTTCCACAAAAGGTCAAGCAATAGTCAATCAAAAGACTGCCTCATTGATGCAAGACCAAGTAACGATCAACCATGAGTTCCCTGATGAGAACGTGAACACCATAGACACTGTGCTCAACAACTACGATGTAATCTTATACTTTGACAGAGCATCAACCTCCCAAGGAGGAAGTGCTACAGCCATCATAACTTATCCCTCTAGAGAGATTTGACCCTCTACCTATCGATTAAACTTCCCTTGTACCAACAACATGGTAGAGTACGAAGGTCTTCATAGAGGTCTTATGGTAGCACTAGCTTCAGGAATCACACGGCTCATAGTTCAAGGTGATTCATAGCTGGTAATCAATCAAGTCATAAATGTTTTCGCATGCAAGGCTTCACATTTACAACCATACTATGAATTAACTAAACACTTGTTGAAATAGTTAACAAAAATATATGTGCAGCATATTCCCAGAAATGAAAATACCATCGCAGATGCAGTTGCAACACTAGCCTTAAACATGACACCTAACATGTTTCATGCATTGCCTAGTTCCATAGCGAATTGTACCAAACCCATAATCAACACTCTTGATGACATACCTATATCATCTGTTAGTACCACACATGCAGTAGAATGGTACGATAACATAAGAGTATACCTTCTACATGGGAAACCATGACAACATCTACTGAACGTTCAAAAAGATGCGATGCGAAAATGTTCTCGACAGTATGCGCTAATAGGAGATACATTATGTCGTAGATCCTATGAAGGTATTTTGTTAATGTGTATTAGCAATATTGACAGTCACACGATTGTGGAGAAGGTTCATGAAAGACTTTGCAGAGGACATATAGTGCCTAAGGCAATGGCAATGAAAATTAGACGTTTAGGCTATTATTGGTCACACATAGAGTACGATTGTTTCTCCAAGGTTAAAATGGGAACATATGTTAGAAGCATGGTAATTTAATACATGTACCACCTAATGAGTTGCATACAGCAAAAATCACATGGCCTTTCCAGAAATGGGGGTTAGATATCATTGGACTGATAACCCCCCCCCCCATCTTTAGTAGGACATAGCTTCATCATCACCACAACTAAATACTTCACAAAATGGGTAGAAGCTATCCTCCTTTGGAAGACCACATCCAAAAAAGTGTGCAATTTCATACTCAAAAATATTGTAACATGTTTTGGCATCCCAATGACCATAATCACCGATAACGGGCCATAGTTCAGTAGTGCCGAAACCAAAAACTTCTGTGAGAGCCAAGGAATAAAACACTCATTCTCATCACCGTACTACCCACAAAGCAATGGTCAAGCAGAATCCACAAATAAAACTATCATGATGATGCTCAAGAAAATGCTTCATCAGAGCAAATGAAGATGGCATGAATAGCTAGTTTACGTGCTATGGGCATATCGAACAATGCATTGAACATCTACAGGTAAAACACCCTATAGTCTTATTTATGAATCAAAAGCTATTTTACCCCTGGAATTGTAGGTACCCTCATTGTGGATCACTCTCTCTGGACTCCTCGATGAAGGCCAAAATGATGAACTACGCATTGTTGACCTTGACTCGGTGGAGGAGGAACGTACATGCACGCTAGATCAAATCGAGTGGTACCAAAAGTAACAACGACGTAAACATCGACACGATGTACACAAGCGTCTAATCAAAGAAGGTGACCTTGTTCTCAAGATAGTTTGTGGCCACTCGGACAAATTCTCAACCAACTGGGAAGGGCCTTACTTGGTCACTAAGGCATACGATAATGGGGCATTCAAACTCATCGACATGGATGGAAATGAGTTCGCCAACCCTACAAATCATATGTACTTGAAAAAATTCTATGTCTGACCAGCTTAAGGTATGTTTTAGTCCTAGAGCTATGAATTAAAACTAGCACCATAGAATAGTCGTGGAGCTATGAATTAAAACTAGCACCATAGAATAGTCCTGGAGCTAAGACTTAAAACTAGCACCACAGAATGTCCTGGCATCATGATGGTAAACTGATACCACAGACTCGTCCTGGTGTTATGATGATAAACTAACACCACATAGTTCTATCTAGAATGACACTAAACTACCACACTTATCTACAGAGTCCACTAAGACTATAAACTAGCTTGCCTCTTCATAGTCTGCCACGACTATAAACTAGCACTGCACCATCCGCTACGATGCTAAACTGGCAACGTCCAAAGGGTTATGATATAAAACTAATCCATGACAGTTTGCTAAGACTATAAACTGGCAACACCATCACTAGCCCACTGATATGTTGCTCTAATCAATGGCTTGTTTTCATCTAAAACATGCTACATGATTCACCACATGGACTCTGATGGCTCTGATGCTGCTCATTTTGTTTGCCTAAAGTTTAACACGGTGCCTCCATCCCATCGGCTGTATTCATGTTTAAAGCATTTTGGACTAACTCATTTGTGGTTTTCTTGTCCTCTTGGAGTTGTGTTTGTAGAATAATGCTTTGAGGTGTTTGTGCATGGATGCACTTCATCACGATGAAAAGGTACCACATTGTTTCCAATGTGCATAACTAGGTTAATTAATCCACTCATGAGTACATTCCCAGTTCTTGATGCATCCCTTATTCTCCGCCATGTTCTTCCTGCCTTACTCAATTGCATCCCCTGGACACATTCTACTTGCCCAAAGCCCTTCATACATTGTTGCACACTATGATCCTCTAAGCAGTTGCAACGTAAAACACAATACATGGTACATGATACAAATGCAAGCGCTCAAACATGAGAAAAGCACAAACAGTAGGCTCTTTCAAAAAGACTAAAAATAAAAACAAAAAAAAGAAAAAAAAAATAAAAAAAAAGATAGGAAAAGATCAAAAAAAATATAGAGAAAAATCAAAAAGCAAAATACGTCATAAGGCCATTGGCTCTTCCCACACAAGCCCTAGGTGGGAAGGCAGTTGTCTTGAAAGAAAACACTCATATCTCAAGCAATCATGTTGCACCACATCTTCTCATGGATTTGGCTATTGACAACAGGTTCCCTCTGATACTCCCAAGGGTTTTGTTTCCCCAAAGAATGCACCACCTCATCATGTGGCTTTGGTTCTTGACAACGAGTTCTCTTAAACATGATGCAAGAGTCTCGTTCCTCCAAAGGACATACCTCCCATGCCTTGGTCCCAAGTCTTCTAGGTGCTGGCTATCAACAAGAACCAATATGACTTGTTCACAAGAGCATTCCTCTCCCACCGTTAAACAAAACATCCCCAATCCCATAGTTACAACCTACTTCCTGTGCATTTCAAAACTTCATTTCCTGATCTAATGTACTCTTGAATGTGGTGCGATGACATCTGGCTAGGTGCTCGACGGATAATGCTGGATGTCAAGTTGCTTGTGGTGTTTTGTACTTCTTTGTCGATACCTCTCGGGTAAATTCCTCCAGATGTCAATAAAGAGGGGCCAATGAAACACCACAAAATTTTGGCCTAGCAGTTTTAGATAGGACTCAAGCTAAGTCATGTTGCTGTACAACATGAATACGGCATGACGAAACTTAAGAGCCTCCAAAATAGCATGAAATGACACATAATTGAATAGGCAAAGTCCCCCAGGGTCCATAGGCTATTGATCTAACTCCTTGCATCTGGAATCTAGGGTTTTAGGTTTAAAATGCATCATTTTTTCTATGTACACTTTGGTCATTTTATGGTCACACTACCTAGCATAAGACCAACATGTGTATAGCATGACCAACTTCTAGAGCCCTAAAATCGAGTCCAAACAACCTAGATTTGAGCACACAGGCTTTCCATGAGCTTCATCGATGCCCCCTGTAGGTCCTATCATTCAAAACCTTGAGATTTGAGCTCAAAATCACATGTTTTGAGCAACTTTTAGCAATTCACATTGTGGTCATGCTGCACAGCATGACCAAAAAAGAATAGCTCAATTCAAGCACTCCTAGGTAGAATTTTGACATGAATTCAACTCTTGGGAGCTAGGCAACAATTGTACATGTTCACGAGCTCTAGAAAATCAAAATTTGGTCCCCAAACATGGCATTTTCTGTTGGTCATGCTAAGGTCATGTTGCATAGCATGACCATAGCATGACCAAGCAAAAACAGGGTACATCAAGCTATTTCAGGATCAATTTCAACATGAACTCAATCCCCATGGGATAGGCAAAAACTATACTGACTCTCAAGCTTTAGAAAATCAAGATTTGAGCGTCAAATATGTCATTTTAACTTGGTCATGTTGAGGTCACACTACATAGTGTGACCATAGCATGACCAAATAAAAGATGACCAAAACAACATCTAATTGACCTCAGATTCAACATCCAGACCACCCTGGAGAGTAGGCAATAGTTGGACTTCAAGAAATAGGCATTAGACATCCAAATTTGGTTCAAAATTTGTCATTTCCACTTGATCATGTTGATGTTCGGTTGAGGTCATGCTGCACAGCATGACCCCAGCATGACCAATCAAAAGGAACATAAATCCAAGGCTAGATCAGCTCAAATTCAACGTGCAGGATCCTCTTGACATCAAGCATGCATATCCACTCCAAAAATTGGTCTCATAGGTCAAAAATGGGCTCAAAATGCATCACAAACATTGGACACGTTGATGGTCATGCTAACACCAGCATATGCAAAGCGTAAACATTAGGATGCTAGACGTCAGACGCTAATGCTAGGACATGTTGCAGACACACCAGAGCCAGATCCATGCATGCTAGAGGCATTGGAAAAATAAAAATAGCACAGATTTGTAGATCTAGAGGCCAAACATCTAGATCCACTCTTGCACTTTAATATTCTTTGTACATTTTGCATTTTTTAGTGTATCAAGCTCTTATGTTGTGGATTACACATGCTAGCATAAGAGATCTGGGTCATGCTGCACCTTGTGCATTGTAAAATTCTATGCATTCAGTCAGAACATTAACACTTGTTGCCCGATCTACATTTCCTGCATCTGGTAATCATGGGTCTTCCACAAGAATTTGAATCCCACACTCAAACCTGCATAAATACCTCGATCTCATACTAAACTGGGGTTGGAAATTTTGGGGCATCAAGATCTAGAGAGTTGGTAAATCTCATCATTATTATTTTGTATGATTGAGCATTACCCAGACTTAGTCACGCTGAGCAATTGGGGCAATTTCAGCCACGCTACACACCTGTGACCAGAAACCTGCAATCTCCTAGCTTCTGTACACCCTTCCCATTAGGGCTAAATGTCCACCTTGCAATCAATCCGCAACTGCGTTCTGACCAGTGCACTTTTTTTTGTAATCATCAATCAATAAATATAGTTACAATTCTACCATCTATTGTTCTTTGTTAACACCATTTACATTTGTTACAATTCTCGTTACCTTTGTTTACGTATTTTTTTCGTCTTACATTTTGTACGTTTGTTTACATTTGCATCTATTTACATATAACCCAATGCATCGCAATAGCGTATGCTAGGGGAAGTTCTTGTTTGATCTACGTGCAAACCATTCAAGGTACTTTGCCATTGTTTATTTCTAGCTTGCCCTCACATGAAGGTGGGGTCTTACTATATCTCCCCTAGATCTCTCAGTGTCTATTTCATTCCAACCTCGCACCAAAAATTTTGGATAGTACACAATGTCATGCACATCATGGGAGTTGCACTCTTGAGTAGTCAAGCTAGTCAAGGCACTCACTTCGTGATGTTGTAGCATTTTCTGTTGTCACAAGAGAAGCCCTTGGTTGGCAAGGGAAAAGGTCTTGCTCACTTCAGAAGTTGGTGAAGCCCTTTGGACACCTTCGCTGGTGTGTAGTGTCCAAAGAAGGAAGGCCAACAATGGTTTTGGTAGCATCTGCATGGAGGAGCTGGTGTCGAGGGCACCCTTGTGGGTGTGAATGCACTAGAATCCCTACCAGGGGCATGCATTTCTAGTTCAGCTATGGGATCAGCTACCACATAGCCAAACGTCATTGGGAGGGGGTTGGAAGATAATAATATTATGGCTAGCCCATAATACTGCCAAAACTCTAGCGGCAGGCATTAGCCAAGGAACTACTGTTAGGGCAAGGGGCGGTGGTGACGGTACATCCGGAGGGCTAGTGTGATGTCATATGACATCTCTGGAGGGTTAGCATGATGCCAAAGGTGGCGGTGTCACATATGTTCCAGACCGCATTCCTATTATATCGTGAATTGCATTCTGGAGCTGCAACGACCCATCCATGCATTAGCATTGCACCCACTCGTTCGATGTGTATTTGATGCTAGTGCATGCTAGGGATGTGACGTGAACCCAGTTTAAGGTCTTGGTAGACTATGTGCTGGTTTAAGGTCTCAATGAACTGTTGTGCTAGTTTAAGGTCCCAATGGATCATACATACCAGTTTAACATTATAGCGGACATTGCTTGATGCCGCTAGTTTAACGTCATGGAAGAAGATGCTTGGTGCTGCTAGTTTAATGTCATTGCAGATGTTGCTCGGCACTGCTAGTTTAACATCATTGCGAACACTGCTTAGTGCTACTAGTTTAACGTCATTGTAGACACTACTCGGTGCAGCTAGTTTAATGTCATTGCGGATGCTGCTCGGTGTTGCCATGTTTCAGACATAGTACAGCTTGAGGTACGAGTGATTCACCGAGTTGGCGAACTCGTTACCATCCATGTCTGCCAACTTGAAGGCTCCATTCCCAAAGGCTTTAGTCACCAAGTAAGGACCTTCCCAGTTGGCTAAGAATTTTCTCACATGCTCATGGATGGCCTTGAGGATAAGGTATCCCTTCTGCACTGGCCATCGATGTGGGTCTACGTGGTGCTTTTACTGTTGCTTGCTCTAGTAGTGCTCGATGCATCTCAGTGTCTATGCACACTCTTCCTTTGTTGAGTCAAGGTTGATGATCTTTGATTCGTTGTTCTGGGCTTCGCTCATGATGTCAGAAAGGATCATCCAGAGTGATGGTACCTGCAACTCAAGAGGCAACATAGCTTCAAATCCATAAATAAGGCTGTAAGTAGTCTTACTTGTTGTGGTCCTTCACGTCATCTGGTAGGCCCACAGAACGTAGAGGATTTACTCATGCCACCATCTCTTGCTATTTCTAAGCATTCGCTTTAGCAGGTTAATGATGGACTTATTTGTAGCCTCCACTTGTCCATTCGCTTGCGGGTAGTATGAGGAGGAGAATGATTGCTTAATGCCTAGATTGTTATAGAAGGTTCGAGTTTCTGTACTGCTGAACTGTGGCCCATTGTTGGTCACAATAGTCATTGGAAGCCCAAATCTCATTAGGATGTTGTCCAAGATGAAATGGTAGATTTGTTGAGACGTCGTCTTCCTTAGGGGGATAGCTTCCACCCACTTGGTAAAGTACTCACTGGTGGTGATATTGAAACTATGCCCTATGGAGGACTTAGGCGTGATAGGCCCTATGGGGTCTAGTCCCCATCATTGGAAGGGCCAAGTGATTTGTGTTGTGTGCAAGTACGTAGGTGCTACGTGTATGAGATTTGAGTATCTCTGGCACATGTCACATGTCTTGACTTTTGATAGGCAGTGATGCTCCATGTAGGGCTAGTAGCACCCTAGGTGTCTAATTTTTGTAGCCATAGCCTTGCGTGCTATGTGTCCACCGCATAGGCCCTCATGCACTTCCTTAAATACCTTCTTCACCCGCTCCCACCCACGCATGCCAATAATATCCCATCATAGAAATGTCAGCATAGGGCATCATTTCCCATGAGCACGTATTACCGGGCATGCTTACAAATTGCATCTCTCTAGGCAAATGTCAATCCACCTGGGGGTTCGTCATGTTGTAGGTAAGCTTTAATGTTGATGTACCACTCTTGGGAATCTGTAGCATTGACAGAGGTCACATGTTCCACTTGAGTGATAGGTTCTACACATTCGATAATCAAAGTTGGCAGGTTTGCAAAGGAATGTGATGAAATGTTTAACACAAGGGTACCTAAGGCATTTGCCATGGTGTACTCATTGTGTGGCATGTGATGCACATCTATGGTTGTAAATTGCATAAGTAGAAATTTTGCTAGGTCACAGTACAGTTGCAGGTGCGTATCCTTGCAGGTGTAGACCTTGGTGATTTGATTCACAACTAATTGTGAATCTTCATGGATTACTAGGTGTTGTATCTGCAATGATTGGGTAGTTAAGAGGCCTATGAGCAGTCCCTCATACTCTGCCACATTGTTGGTGTAATGGAATGCAAAACGATAAGCATATGGATGCATTTCCCCAAAAGGGAACATGATGAAAAAAGCGACGCTACCTCCTCGCACGGTTGAGGTGCTGTTAAATTGTAAAGTGACTTCGAGATGTGATGGGACAATGTTGATAATGCCCATGTGCTTATCTAGGAATTCAGGGTCTATGGTTGGCTGGTTGTTGACAGGCGAGGCTGTGAGTTGGATTGCTATGGCTTGACCCTTCATCGACGATTAGCTTACATAGTGTAAATCGAACTCCACGGTTATTGCCTTCCATCGGGCTATCTTGCTACTTTCGTATAGGTTGTTAGTGATAGCCCAGAGTATGTTTCTTTTGCCAATGATGTTGGTTGTACCGCAAAACAGGTAATGCCTCCACTTTTTTAGTGTGAACACTAAGGCAAGGCAATTCCTCTCCACTTCGTTGTATTTCATCTTGTGCGCTATTAGTGCATAACTTAGGTAATACACTGGTATCTTAAAATTGTCATCTCGTTTCTGACATAGTAGTGCCACGATAGATGTGTTAGAGGTGTCAAGGTAGATGAAGAAGGGTTTGTCCCTTTGTGCACAGTCGGGAGGTGTGAAAGCTCCTTCTTCAAGTCATCGAAGGCCTATTGACACTAGGTTTTCCACTTGAAGTTAACCCCCTTATTTAGAAGATGTTCCATGGGGTGTAACTTGTCAATCAACCTTACTATAAACCTTCGAATGAATTACACTCTACCTTGCAAACCATGTAACTCTTGAAGGTTTCTGGGAGGTGCTAGGTTGATGATGGCCTTAACTTTGTTAGGATCCACCCGTATTTTGGCCTCCAATACCACGAATCCTAACATGCGCTTGATTTTCACCCTAAAGATGCCTTCTTAGGATTGAGGGGTAAGTTGTGCTTTTGACAGCACTTGAGGACTACCCCTAGATCATGTGGGTGATCAACTGCTACTTGATTGCTATATCATCCACGTAGTCGTTTAATGTTTCTAGGATATAGTCGCTGAAAATGTAGGTCATGGCTCGCTAGTAGGTTGCCCCAGCATTCTTGAGCCCGAAGGGCATCATGGTGTAGCAAAAGATCCCTCATGAGGTGATGAAGGTGGTTGATAGTTGGTGCTCTAGGTTAATGTAGATTTGGTTGTATCCGGAGAAACCATCCATGAAGGATAGTAGAGCATGACCAGTCATGGTGTCAATGAGTTGATCGATGCTTGGAAGTGAAAAATTATCCTTGATCATTACCTTGTTCAAGTCTTGGAAGTCTATACAGATGTGTATTCATCCCATTTTCTTCGAAACCACAATGATTTTGAACACCCATTCTGAGTAGTTAACCATTTGAATGAAACTAGCTTGGTATAGCTTGGTGATTTCATCCCTCACAGCTAGTGCAATTTCAGGCTTAACTTTGCAAGCCTTCTGCTTGACTGCTTTCATGCATGGGTCTAGGACAATGTTGTGCTATATTAGCTGTGGATCTAGATCCAGCATGTTTCTATATAACCATGCGAAGAGATTGATGTTATCTTGCAGAATATTGGCTATGTTGTTGTGCGTCTGTGTGTCTAGGAGGGAGCTAAGTTGTAGCATTTTCATCTCCCCTTTAGACGTAGTCATAAGCATCTTGACAAGAGGGTCCTCAATTACATCCTTGGCCTCTAAGTTTAGGGCTTGGACTAGATGCTCGGGCCAGTCTGGGGATGCTTCTAAGGCTACTATAGTGCTAGTTGTGATTGACCCTCAGTTGTTTAGGTTGGGGTTCAACTGTCTCACGAGCTTGCCATGTGGCCCTACTAACATTAAGGGTGTGGAGAGGTTGCGATGGATTTCCATCTCTTGCTCGACCTGCTAACATGAGATAAAAGCTTGGTTAAGAGTTGTCTATTGGCAAAGATTGTGTATGACAAAAATTTGCAAAGAGGCGATGAGATGCAACTTGCAAAGTGTGATGATGTAAAGATTAAAATTTTGCTAGTTTAAGGTCATGGGAGATCGCCAAGGCATGAGAGTGCAGAATTGCTAAAGATGTAAAACTGCCGATGCAAAAGTGTGAAGCTGTGAAAATATCAATATGCAAATGCCAAGCTGCTATTTTAATGTCATTTCGAACTGCCAAATTGTAACATGTAAAACTGGTAGTATGTAAAATAGGAAACTGCAGGTATGAGAAATGCAAAATCGTTAATGTGAAAATGTGAACTATCAACATGAAAGCACAAAACCACTAGAAATTACGAAGCTACCAATGTGATAGTGCAAAATTGCTAGTTGAACATCATTGCGATTGCTAGTTTAAGGTCTTTTTGGAGCAGTAACGTTGCGATTGCTAGGGTTTCTACTTTAAGGTCTTTTTGAACCCATAAGGAAAAAAAATATATTTTTTGTTTTCAGGAAAACAAATAGTTGGCTTGAAGCACGTCAAGGCTTAAATGTCAATAGTGCTACGATGTCGTGGTGAGCATGCTACGCTGTATAGCGTGCTCTGAATTAATCGAAGAGAGAGAGTGGCAAGTTTCCCTATCTTACCATTACGACCATAAATAGACGTTAAACCCTTGTAATTTTTCCATTCTCACCGTAAGAGCGTAGTGCCTACATTGGAGCACAAGGCAATTTCGGAGTGTAGAGAAATTATGGTAACAATAAGCAAGGAATTTTTTGCATAGTGAAGAGGGAAAATCTACAAGCAGGATGATGGCTCCTAAGAAGGAATGTACTCATCCAACACTTGCAAAGGTTGAGGAGGCAAAGAAAGCCCTGGGGCACGTGACACAAGCATGCATTGCGACACGGAACAACATGTCGATGACCTGGTAGGTTACTATGCTTCCTCTACTTTTTTGCAATCCTGCTATCGTTTCTTGCTTTTATTGTTCTCTACTTTCATCTTACACCCTATTCTTGGCTACCTGTGTTTTTGGTTGTCGTGTCATTTTGGCCTTTGCATCATCGCTGTTGCTATTTCGGCTATGGTAGATGCATAAACGTTATGTCATCGTTGCATGCAAGGTCACTTAAACCGCCTCCACCACAGTTGTCATAACCACGGGGTCTTGGACAATTTAAGTTATTTGGCCTTTGAATGGTGTAACGTGCAACCCTTAGGAGGGTTGGGCCATGAGAGATGCAACAGTGCGACACGTGTTTTGTTAGGGCATGTCATTAATTGTTAGGGTTAATTGCTCTGTTGCTATGCTAGGCTATTTTTTGCTATTTTAGCACTTTCATGTTCTTGCTACGCTACGCGGGATTGTGCTACGCTATGTGCATGAGCTGCTAGGTGTTGCTACGCTACGTATGTATTGCACTTAGACATAGTGTTGACACTTGATGGTCGTGTTGTGTAGGATGGGGCCAAGGCCAATCCTGATTGTTTTAGAAATTAGAGGGGTCCTATGTCATGTGAGAAAACCTGTGGCTAATGCTCCCCCTTCCCAAATATGTATGGGAGAGTGGGGGGTCTAGTTTAGGAAAGGGGCACAGGACTTCCTACAATTCCTCCTTGACCACTTTAGTGTGACTATTTGGTCATCCCTAGAGGAGGAGGAGGTAGTCAGCATAACAGAATCCATCTTGCCTAAGGAAAGTTAGGGCATTCTGAGGTTTTTAATCGAAGGGACAATCATAAGTTGGCAGGGGAAGGATCCAGTCAGCACCCAACAGGGTTAAGGTGCTTGGCCTAGATCTGGGGGATGCCAGAGTACAGCTGCTATCACCATTTCAACACACTGTTCCTTGCATGTTTCATGATAACGTGCTTTCAGAACACTCAAGGGACTATCTACTGTGTTGGTGGGTGAGCTTTGCAGCCTTGTTCTACTGTGTTTGTCCAACACTAGCAGTATTGGCCTAATGGTAACAGTATGTGTTTGTTACTAGGTTCTTCATCAACAAGGATGGTGTTCACGACCTATTGGGTCTACTAGCTATAGCACAGATAGCCTTATAAGAGTTCTCTTCTATTGAGAACCTGCGGGCGAGCGTGATTGGTTAATGTGGGGGTAAATACCACACCTATCCATGCATGTATTCTATTCACTACGATCAGTGCAAAAGGAAGGATTGGCTGGATGAGGAATGGAGAGAACCCTTCAAGCCAGTCATGGTTGAACAAGTTCTGGTCAAACTCCCATAGTTCTTACTACCATACCAACCTAGTAGGCCAAGCAGTAAGTGCCACATGCTTAAGTTTCTTTGCAATTTTCAAATTTTCTACATTTCTGTGCTAAATGTTTTGTGAACCTATTGCAGGGGCAAGGAAGCCTCAAGAGGTGACAGTGGTGACTGTTGAGACATAGGGGGTGAATGTCTACTTCAAGAATGGGGAAGTAGAGATGAGCCAACACTGGCTAAATGGCACAACCTTAGACTCCATGGTCCAGAACATTGAAAAGAAGTGGCTTATGGATCTATTCTTAGCCTCGAATCCGAATGTTCCTGCCATCGAGAGGCTCACCCTAGTCGAGTCCTTCTTTGACAAGGTGGGCTACTTTTGCTTGCATGTGCATGGGGTACGGGTGGTCATTGAAATCAATGACTAGTTATTTGTGGAGCTGTTCGGTGTCCCTACCGAAGGCATCTCCATAGGGTCAAAATCTAGGATAGAGTTGACCCTTCAAAATAAGGATATCTAGGTGTGGTTAAGGCTTACCAAGGAGTGGAAGGGGCTTCCTATGGAGAAGCTAAAGGAAGGACCCAACAAGGTGTTTACCCTATTTTTCATGCTCACACATTCCCCTAGCTACTTACCCAAGGAAAGGTCCTAGGGCTTGAGTAGGCCTGGATAATGTGTGAGGTTATGGAGGAGGGGGCCCATTACAACTGGGCCGAGTTTCTATGTAGAGGCTTGCAAACTGAAATCTTGGGGCACTGTACGAAAATGGAGTCATGTTCCAACATCTATTATGCCTTTTACATAGCCTACCTTAAGCACTTTGCGGAGTTCTTGGTGGTTCAGGAGAATGGAGTCTAGATCATGCGAAATCGTTACCAGATCTCCAAACCATGGATTCGCTAGATCCTTCAGACCACCCGAGCCCAGGATCCCCCAGAAATAATTAGGGAGTCATTTTCTATAACAACTAAGGGTTGGGTGGCTAGCAACATTCGCAACCAAGATAGCCTAGGGGAGACACCTCTCGCTATAGATGGTAGCATGTCGCTGGGTGAATGTCTCATAGCTGAGACTATGACCAGCAAGTTGCGGTGGAAGAGGCCTCCTCTGGCTAAGGAAAACCTTTGCACGAAGGAAGAGGAGAGGTGAAGACTGTGACTTAAACTGCAAAGGATGCGACCCCCTATTGGTAAGCACTTTTGTTTAATGCTTGCTTTGCTATTGTCTGCTACGCTATGCTATGCTAAGTAGCATAGTGTAGTGTAGCACCTACCTTAGGCTAACATGCTTTGGACTAATGCAAATGTGTTCCTCAGCCACTAGAAGAAGAAGAGAAAGAAGAAGAAGGTGATGAAGAGGTGTCAGCCCCTAGGACAGGGATGATGAATAAAGACACAGAGGCCCCAGTATCTAAGAGAAGGGCTCCGGTTAAAAGGTAGAGAGCTCTTGTAACTAAGGCGGGGGCTTTTGTTATCAAGGAGAATCCTCCTACTGGTGAAGAGGTGTCTCCCTTGAATAAAAAAGATGCTAGTCTCCTTAAAGGAAAATCATTAGCACATGAAGAGGAGGTTCATACAGACTTGGCAAGAACCTCTAGCCAGGCTATCACCATCATATTTCATTAGCCAGAAGAGAGACCGCAAGTGGGCATTTGTGAGTTCGGCAATATGTCTGCCTTGTCATAGCCCATTTTGGTCATTGCTAATATGTTTGATTATGTGACAGATGCTACTACTGATGCCACAGGACCTTCACTAATTCACATAGAATCATGGGCAGAGGTCCCTAACAAGCTTGCGTTCATGCAGGGGATTGTTGATGACATGATTAGTCGCCAACAGTAGGTGGACCTTGAAGCGGATAAGTAGTGGTATTATTTGCTTTTGCGTTGTTATGCTAGAATTTCTTGAGTTTGCTACTTATGCTATGCTAATGCAATTAGTGTGCTCTTCATGTCATGATAGCCTCCTGACTCAAATGGGACCTGACACAACCCTTGAAAGTTAGTGTTGTGTCCACATTCCCGCCTGAAGTGACCGAGGTATCTTGTCGTGCATACGATGAGGTTTGCAAATGTGCTTTGCACTTGGCACGCTCCCTATGGGAGTACAAGCATGTCAATGAGGACCTATGGAAATGGGTCCAAAAGTTTGAGCAAAGAGAGGCTAACCTGGTCATCGAGGTGGGGGATCTTAGGTTAAGGAACAAGTTCCTCATAGCCCGTGCTACTAACAATGATGACTGGTGCATGACTGTGATAGACTACGCTAGGTTTTGGATAGTTGCATGCCAGAATGTTGAGGCCACCTATGAACTGATAGAACAACAAATGCAGATGGACCTGCTGGACCAAAAGTGTTAAGATTTAAAGAACTTCAATGCAAAGGTTTATGGATGGGGGAAAGCCCAAAGAAACCATAAACATATGTATAAATGGGAAAATGCCACCCATCGTAAACTGTACAAAGATGTTGTTGTGGAGGCATTTACGTATGAAGCATTTGTAAATGCTATTGACGCTTCTGAAGCCTATACTAGGTTCAAAGAGTAGGTCAAGGTTACGAAATCTCCTGACTAGAAAGTGAAACTTCCCACAGGAGAGACCGTGACCATCTCCTTTTCTCTGGGGCTACCAAGTTGGACACCTGCTGAAAGGGAGAGAGTTGCTGCAGTAGAAGCTAAACCATGCAAAAGACGTTGGATGGAGATCATGGTAGAGGAGGTCTGGCATCGTCTCAGGCCTGGTTTAGACCAAATACCTTTTGAGATGGATGCAGGACCTTCTTAGGTTAGTTTTTCTCTACCATGTTAATGCTTATGCTCTATTGTAGTTTGTGTTTGTTGCCCTAACTGACCACTTCACCCCTACGATGTAGGCCCTAGGTGAGGGTGCAGTGCCTGTAGAGGGAGGGAATGAAGAACTGGTAGAGGATAACACAGGGGAAGGCAATGCACAAGGAAATGATGCAAGAACGAAGGGTGAAGATGATGAGAGCAAAGAAAACCCATGACAGCATGGGATTTTTTTTGGAATTTTGAATTTTTATGTAAAAATTTTTGCAAACATTATTTAAAAGACAATAGTTTTGAATAAAGCAAAGAGTATTTTGTGAAATAGAAATTGATTCTACACTAACTTGTGTATTTCTTACGTGCATTTTTTATAAAATATTCATGCTTTCATGTGCTAGTTTTAGGCCATTTTGGGCCATTGCATAACATGGCAAAGAGATGATGCATCAACAACTTGAACAATGGCTAACTGGTAACTTATGCTAGTTTTAGGCTGTTTTGAACCATAGCATAGCATAGTTTTAGGCCATTTCGGGCCATAGTGTAGCATGCCAAAAGGGTGGTATGTTAACAAGGCAAAAGTAATGAACATACAAGGGATGACAACTGGGCAAGAAATAGTGGGGTTGCTACGCCATGCGTAGCTGCTTCTTATCCCACCACGAGTTGAGAAAAACATAAGGATGATATGTAAATGCACATTGCTAGTTTTAGGCCATTTCGAGGCATTGCACATTGCTAGTTTTAGGCCATTTCGGGCCTTTGCGTGACATTGCTAGTTTTAGGCTGTTTTGGGCCATAGCGTAGTTTTAGGCCATTTTGGGCCATCGCGTGAATGAACGTTGCTAGTTTTAGGCCATTTTGGGAAAGTGCATGAATGCACGAGGGTAGTGCATGGGCAGGAAGCGGTGGTGTTGCTACGCTAAGCGTAGCTACTTCTTGACTCAACACGGGTTGAGCGAAGAGTAAGGCTGAGGAATTTTGCCAGAGCTTTCATCTACATCGTTGCCCCCCACTTGGAAGGGTAACTCGGCCCATGAATTTTTACCTTGAGGGTCAGCTTGTTGAGCTAATCCTCCTTCCAGATGCTCAATGTAAGCTACAAAAAGTGCTTCGTTCTCAGAAGTTATAACCTATGAGCCCTGTTCTACACCTACATTGTGGATTGCTTGTGTTGCTACATCGTCACCATGGATTACCACCTCTCTACCTACATAAGGCAAGTGGATATCCTGATGTATGGATGAGGAGACAATCCTACAATCCTAAGCTGTGCTAACCATGATCTTCCCAAGATCAGGTTAAACCCTGGCATTTCCTCAACCACAATGAATGTTTCGCTTGCGGTGAACTAGTCCCCTGCTATGAATTCTATGTGAAGTATGCCCTTAACCATGACCCACGCCCCATTGAACAACCTCAGGCATGACATGGTTGTGGGCTTGATTTGATTGACCAAGCCCAACTTATCCACAATAGGGAAGGAAATGACGTTTGTGGTAGCCCCATCATCAATGTGTACCCTTTGGATCTAGTGTTGGCCAACTAGAATTATGATGAAAAGGGGAACTGTAGTCACCTAACCCATTTTGGGATCTTCCCTAACGGCGTAATTGCAAAAGGTTAGTTGAGATTGTTCCAGCTCTGCAGGTGCGGAAGGAAGCATGATCGAGTGGATCGCTTCTTCTTCTGCTAGCATGTCTTCATTGACCGAAATCACTGTCAACATGCAAATCAGAGCTTCGCGGTGTGGGATAGACGTCATGATTAGGTCGTACAAGCTCAATGCAGTGTTTTTTTATTTTAGATCTTGTTTTACCTAAGTGAGGGCATTCAAGAGGTCTTGGCCACCCCCCTGTTTAATGCTTTCCTCCTCTTCCATTTGTCCCAGAAGACAAATTTCTTGAGGGGGCATCACTTTAGGTCTAGGTTTAGACCCTTTTTGGAAGGGCAATGTGAATTGCATGGTCGTGTCAACTTTCATCTTTGATGATGAAGGAACAGATGCAAGCGACGAAGATGCAGGCTTGGGGATACCTTGGACGGTACTCCCCTTCGCCATCTCACCCATGAATTGAACTTCTCGCCTTTTAGGTCAAGAAGGCTATTCAACTGTTTTGCATGGAATGGGGGCCATCAAGGGTGTCGACCCCTAATGATGAATGGAGCTCGAGGTGTTAACGAGCGGGGCTGCGTGGCTCCGCTAACAGGTGGCACAAAGGTGGATGCCCGTGGAGGGACTTTCAGGACAAACGACTATTGTGAGCTTTGATTAGCCACCGGTGGTGCTGATGCACTATGTTGGGACACATGGATCATGAATGGCTGCTGGGGGGGCCTAGGTTCACTATCAACGTCGATGGCATTGATGACATTACCGACATTGTTGGAGTTGAGGGGATTTGGGTAGACATAAATAAATTGGTTTTTAGGGTGCACTGGGTTGCTTTCATCTAGCACCAGTTTCCACTGATTGATTAATCTCTGGATGTCATCCTGCAACGCCAAACAGTAATTCATGTTGTGACCACACTATTGGTGGTAGTCACAAAACCAGTCCAGCCTAAAATCCTTAGGAGCTGGAGGTTCATTGGGTAGGGCCAACAAAGGGTTCCTAAGGAGTTCAAAATAATGTTGATGTTTCCTGCTTGCTTCTTCTGACATCTGCTTATGTTGGATGTACCCCGCTGCCAATAGCTACTTCAGAAGTTTTGAAGGCTTGAGAGGCAGTGGGATGTACTTTAAGCGGTCTTTGTGCTCAAAGTTGGGTTTAGGTTGTGTAGATGTCTCAGGTGTACGCATAGCAAGTTGAGGTGTGTGGCCCTGTTTGGGCATGGGGTTAGCTACAGGTATGACTGATTTCTTGTTGTTCTTGCTACCATTGTTGCTAGGTTTGGGCTTGGCATCTATTGCCAAAACAACCACTATGATTTTTGGGGCCTTATCCTTTTCCTTCTTTGGGAAGGAATTTTTGTAGGCGATGTAGGACGGATCTTTGCTTGCCTCGGCCGTGTCCTGTATGCTCTTAGTCTGAGCAAAGGCCTGACTAAGAGAGCAAGGAGCAAGGCAGTATAGTTTAGACTTAATGATGTCGTTCACTGTGCCCTTAAAGATGGCCAGCAAGTGGGCCTCTGTGATGGGCTGGCAGATTTTGTTAAGGGTTGCGCTCCAACACTGAATGAACTTTTGGACTAGCTCTAGAGGATCTTCCTTCATGTTCAGGAACTAATCCAGCGTGGTTTCTGGATTCAAGTTATACTTGAAGTGTGCCACGAATTGGGTCAAAAGCTCTTCCAAATTTGAAATGGATGAGTGTGACAATGCGTGGTACCAATCTAAGGCTTTTTCGGCTAGGGACATGGCGAAGATGCGAATAATTGTGTGCAACCATTGTTGTACTAGCAAAGATTCAGACTTGAAGGTGACAAGATGAGCATTGGGATCTCCCTTCCTATTGTACTTCATGAAGTGTAGGAGGGACATCCCTGGGGGTAGTGTCAAAGCAAGGATTGCAGGGCTGATGGGGTCGTCCTCGTAGAAGTCCATGACTTGTACCGTGTCAGACCTAGTAGCTTTGAGGCATTTTATTTTCTCAATGAGGGTTTGGATGAGCTAGAATGCTTGGTCCAGAACCTGCAACTATGTAGGTGGTTGGGGAACTACCGAGGCAGCTCCCACCTATGGAATGGTGGGGGTGGCGGTGTGACCCATCGACGGTACCATTGGGACAACCCCCACGACAGGTGCTGCTTGCATCGTCCACCACTCAGCAGGTGGTGCTATTGGAGTAACAATGATGGTTTGAGCCACTAGATAGACTGCTTGCATCATCAGTGGAATAGACCATAGCCCTGTGCTGGGTTGTACCATTTGCGAGGCTTGGTGGGTTTGAGAGCAAACGTTGTGAGACATCTGCAACACTTGCGAAATAGGCGAAGAAGTGAATGGGGCCCACCATGTGGATGGGCTGGGACCCACGATAGTGGGTGGAGCAGACATGAATGTAGGAATGGAAACAGAAGTTGTGTATGATTGTGAGGTAGGCACGGTATGAACATGTGGCAGGGTAGACATGATTGGTGCATGATGTGCTACAGAAATAGATTGCTGAATAGTTTGCAAAGGAATAGTAGCTGTAAACGAAACGGGCAAAATAGGTGAGAGAGGGTGTTGAAATGCCACGGGGTTAACGTGGATACCCATAGCGGTTATAGTAATGGGTTGTGGAGGTGTAGGCATGATCACAAAGGGAGCGGTGACAGACAGTGGATTGGCCTAAAAGGACTAGGTAGGAGGGATAGGAATGGGGTTGGTTTGACCTCCCTCATCTGATTGGGAATCAAGTTCCTCCTGTCCATCTTGAAAAGCATCATCCTGGTTAGACACTACATCCTATTTCTCCCTAAGCCTAGCCAACTAGATTAGCTGGTCTAGAAGCCTCTATTTTGTCTGTGTCAAAGGTACGAAAGTACTGGGAGTGGGAAAAAACTCCTTCCCATTGTAGTAAGTGAACTTGAAGCTGCGTTTGTCTTTGACTTCATGTATATTCAAGGGCAGATTCGCCTGAACCTTTGCATAGAGGAAGCTATAATGCTCGTGTTGCTAGGCCAATCCCTCAGGTCATCGATTTTGGATCCTAAGTGATTAGCATGTTTCCAACATCAATTTTAGTAGTTGTTTAGCATCGATAGTGCCTTGAACTGTGATGGGAACTTCAACATTGAAGGTGTTAGTGGCAGTGTTCAAGAAAGCCATTTTTAAGCTACATAGTTATGTAAAAAGGAACGTAAAAAGCACAAAGAAACCAAAAAGAAATAAAAAGAAGGATTTACGTCTTGCCGGGTTCTTGAGGAACCATCGAGGCGACCGATCTATACCACACAAAGCATAAATAATAGCAAAAGGATGTCACGTTTATGCTAGTGAGCGATGGGGTATAGAGCACGTGCAAGACTACCGTAAGATAGGCTAGTTAGCCATCGATCAAAGGCCTTGCATCTCATAGGGTCCCCGAGGAACCGTCGAAGTGACCGATCTCTACTGCATGATACATTGATGTGCGATAGGGTATAGAGTGCATGCAAGACTACCGTAAGACAAGCAAGCTAACTAGCAGTTGAAGGCCTTGTATTCTGTAGGGCTCCCAAGGAACCGTCGAGGCGACCAATCTGCACTGCACGACACGTAAACAACCATAGAAGGTTGTTAGCTTTACACTAATGCATATCAGGGTGCAGAAGGCTTACAGAACTACCATGACATGTGGAAAAGGCACCAAAAGGTCCTCCTTTTAGTGACAAAAAATTGTAGCGACCGAAAATGTCAACAACTGGAAAACACCAAGGGGTCGACAGCTACGAACAATCTTAACCCCATATCTGTGGGAGGGCTGTGCTGGGTGTGAGCGGATACGAGGCACCTTGAATGGTCTAGTCGATTAGACAAGGACTTAGTCAGCGTCTATATAGCCTTTTGCAACATATATTTTGAAAATAGGAACAAAAGCGTAAAGCAATGCTTAAATGTAAATACGACAGAAAATAATGTAAAACATAGTAATAAGCAGGAAATAAAGTAAAATATAGTTAGAAAAATGCACCGCTCCAAAGCTACAAGCCTACTCTGTCAAGATGGATACAGTCAGTTGCACAACTTTGAGGAGTGCAGAGATGTCGAGAGTAACTAGGGCATGTAGAGAAAAATGACTATGTGCTTGGGCACAAACTCGGGAGCTGACAATGTGAAAATTCCACCAAGATGGTAGAAAGGGAATAGAACAGAATGCCAGCTGAAAATGCTAACTATTTGGAGTATCAAATAGAAATCTTACAATGCTCAATGCTCAATGTTATAATGCTTATTTTTGAACATCAGGGGCCAACCTTTTGAGCATTGCTCATTGGGGTATTTATAGGGCTAAAGGGCACACAAAAGGGGCAGCTTGGATGCCACGTGCCTTGGGCCCACATTGACTTGCTTGTGTTGCACGTGCCATGCATGACCGTTGGACTTGCATGACTATTGTAATGCGAGCTTGCCATGCCATAACTATGAGCCTGCCACATCATAATTGTGCCATCAACATCTGGAGACATGTGCCAATGGTCCAATTAGGTGAAGTGCATTGATGTCGCACAACCACCTGCATGCCTTTCTGTGCTTCGTAGCGTAGCATGTTTGGCATAGCGTAGAATCTTGTCGTGCATTCCTCTACATGTGTGTCACATACTTGCTACGCTATGTAGCGTAGCATAGCGTAGCGACTAGCCTTGGTCATGAAAACTTTGCCAATCTGTGAACTCTGCTTCTTGCACTGTGGAACTTGCAAACTTGCCAATCCCACCCTTTGAGTTGCCTTCTGTCACCTCTGCAAAATTGCCATGCCTCGCTACACCATGTAGCTCAGCATAGCGTAGTAGCAGACATGGTTCGCCGCTTTCTGATAGAAAGAGACATTGCTAAAGGACTTGAAGTTGGGCGAGGGGACCGACCGTGTAACTTTTGCTATGCTATGCTACGCTGCATAGTATAGCATAGCATAGCACTAAATTCTACGATCATTTTCTGAATCTTGCTATGCTACATAGTGGGGCATAGCGTAGCGTAGCAGACTTCATGACTTAGAAAACTTGGCGAACTATTTCATGCATCCTGAGCACTGCTATCAACTCCGTGCATCTTTTCTGAGTAGGCTATCAGCTGGGCAACCTACTTGGGTGGATAGGTAGGATGATCCTTGGAGCCGGTTTACATCCAAAGTAGAAAATTTGTCGAACTGGCCAATCTGAGTTTAGAGCGTTCTCCTCCCGAAGAACTGCCGTAGTGCTGTGTGAATTGCAAGGCCTAGTGAAGCAAGAATGACTTCGAGTTTTTTGGGGTGTTTTAGAATGTATCCAAATTGGGGTGCACACACTGTATTAAAGTTGACATAGTGGGACAAGTTAGAAGATGATTTTAATTGATACAGAGTTGACCCACTATGGCACCCTTAACTGTAAGATGGTATGCAAGGATTGATATGTTTCCCTACGTGGCTATATTCATTGGGCCACACGGTTGTTGGAGTATTGATTGATGGCCCTAATAAGGTAACATGAGGTGTTGGGTTTGAGGAGAAAGGTGCACCATAGTGTTGATCTTGTATTAAGTGGAAGGATGTAGTGGTCTTGGAACTATGCTATTCCTTTATATGGTCATGTCTAAAGAAGGGGCGCCTTCAATGTTGTGGAGGATTTCCACTATGATTGATAGTAACAACACAAGTAACATTCATGGGTTGATGCTATCATGCAAAACCTTCTAGTACTATTGGTGGTGATGTAGAAGGAGGTGAAGAATGCAAATATTAAGGGTAAGGAGAAGTATAAGGAACATGAGATGGTGATCTTGTGGGAGAGGATAAGGGTTGATAGTATTTAGGAGAATGATAACGATGTGGTAAGATAGAGGATGTTGACCTAGTTAGGGAAACATGATATTAAACCTGATAAGTGCTTGGGTTTAGATGATATAAAGGGTGTGACCAATTTGGGGGTGGCCTCCCCCATGACTAGGATTTTTGCCACTGTGATTGAACACAATATTTTTGTACGAACTTTGGATTTAACATTCTTCCCAAATTCTCATGTAAATGTGACAAGATTGGGCATTGACCTTTGGGGTGATCATATAGGCAAATGTTACATTGATACGTATGATTATCAATTGAGTTCTTATTCTCTTCATCCCTTCTTTCTGATTGTCTAAGGGTGTTCTATCCTACTTCTTGGTTTGTCATGGTTCTACCTCTAATAGTTTTGGCATATTCCCCACATTTTTCATGTATCCATTCTATCATCTTATTGATCTTTGCCTCAATTTCATCTAGTAACTGTAGTATTGGCAAAGATGATTTCACCTCCTTGAGGCAAGTTTATTTCTCCTCTTCATGATCATGGACCTTTGCTAATTTGAGATCTTGGTCCTGTTGAGAGCTTTTAACATTCTCCCATTTAGCCATTTCTCCTTCTTCTTTTGCTACCCTGTTAATAAGCTTCTGGAATTGGTGGGTTCATAACTCGTATAGTTAACCTCAGGCATACATCCCTAGGGTCTCCCTTGTTTCATTATGGAGCCCATACATGAGGTGGTACATTTTCTTTTCCTTTGAGAATCCATGAGCTAGGCATTTGTTTAACAAACAGTAATATCTTTCTAAAGCCATGTCCAAGGGTTCATGTTGCCTTTGTTTCCATTCTTGGATTTGTCTCCTTAAGTTGACACTCTTGCATAGGTTTGATATCTTTCATTGAAGAGTTCTACCATTGTCAGCCAATGTCGAATTGATTTTGGTCTTAAGGACTTGTACCATACTTTTGCTTCGCTAACGAGTGTCATAGGCAAGAGCTTAAGTTTTTGCCACCCATTATCAATATTATTCCAGACATAGGCATCATGGAAGGCTTGTAAATGATGTCGTGGGTCTAAATCATAGCCTCCTAAAAACTTGGGAAAGTTATTTAAATCAAGCCTTGGTAGACGGCTTTCCTTACGATGCTTGCAGGATATTTGAATAGCCTCTTGTATATACATTAGGCTCTTAGTGGCCAGCAGGGGTTCATCATCACTAGGTAGGTTATGAATTTGTGACTTGGAATGATGTTGTCTTTGTTTATGTACATAGGATACCCTTGCATAAGATTGATTACTCTCAACTTCGTCTTCATCATCATATAATTCGTTGGTTCTTTAATGAATTACCTTACTAGTTGTTGTGTTATCATAGTCTTGTGAGAGAGACATTGTTGTGAATTTGTATGTGACTTATTTGCAATTACTTCTTTCTGAAAGATATATTGTCAAGGCTTCATTACAGTCATCTTGGAAGATGCAACTAATCTAAATAACTAGCACCATCCCTGGCAACGGTGCCAATGATGAGTGGTGAGGTACCCCTACACTCAACAATACGAATATGAGCGTTCATGAATGATTTGGTCGAACTCCATAGATAGGCTAGTTGTGGTATCTAAACAGTTGCACGTTGATCATAGTTCGGTATCTTCCCACCTAGACTAGTATTTGCTTTGTCACGTATGGTTTAGTCCATAGTGAGGTGTATGATGTGGGCCTAAACTAGTGCTACTCCTAGAGGTAATGGAAAATAACTTTGTTTTAAGCTAATAGGGAGTGGGAGAAGAGAATCTAAGCTAGCCTAGGTGTGATGAGCATTCATCCTTAATCATCCATACACATCTTGGACTTCATGTACTACTTCTGGGATTACCAAGTGTATATTACTTGAGCACTCCTAGATACGCTACTAGGCTACCAAGTAGTCACACTTAAATGCTCATGATTAAGTCGTACTCATTTCACATTTAATAAAAGGAATAGTAAAGGAAGGTAAAGAAACATTAATTAAAAAAGCAATAAATAAAAATAACAATTAAGTAATTAAAACTAAGTGAATGATGCAATGATGGAGTAATCCCGATCTTTATTGTCGGTCATGTGCGTGTCCAAGTACGTTACACTCGAATAAAGGTTCCATACAATTACAATCATCACACTCCATGCATGCACTGGGAAAAGAGTTGAGATGAACTAAAAATAAACAGAAAGACTCTACTTCTATACTTACTTACCCTCCCCTTCCTGTGCACCTAAATGTGATATTTATAGGCTTACACAGGAACCACAATATCATGTATCTGATATCGTTATCCAGGCCGCAATATCGTGTACCCGATATCGAGGGTCCAATATTGGGGGTCTAATATCAAGGGTCCGATGTTAGGGGTTTGATATTAAGAGTTCGATATTAGCACCTAACAAACCATGATTCATCACAAATAATTCCTTGATTAAAATTATGCCCAAGGGAACTAGTAACGATAGCCTCTCCGATAACCTAGAAAAGATCATTTTCCACCGAATCATAATGAATTTAAAAAAATTCAATGGGAAAACCATCATAATCGAGAGTGTTCCTAGGACTCAACTTGGAATAAGCCACTTGAAGCTCCTCCTTAATAATATCGACTTCTAAACTTTCCAACATAGTAGAATTGATAAGGCAAGGATAATTAAGGGTAACAACCTCAAATGATGAGATATCCATAGGGGTAATAGCAAATAAGGTTTCAAAATGCTTCTTAAGAAATCAAAGGATACTATTGTGGTTGGTGATGGTAGTACCATCACTGAAAATTTTGTCTAAAGAATACAAAGAAGAAGAGCTATTTAGATACTTGAAAAACTCCTTACAATGTTCATCTTGAATATTTAACTAAGTGATTCTACTTTTAGTTAAGGCACTTTGTGCTTTGTACATGTCTCACTGTTGGAAGGCTAACTAAGCTCTAGCTAACTCCTCGTGAACATGAGTGTTGAAAGGATCTTGAGCTAATCTATTAGTTAGATGTTTAATAGTAAAGTGGATGTTATTGTACTATTGTCTAGCCTAAGTGACCACTGCCTTAGCATAATAACAAGTGACATTCTGCACTCTACAAGAAGCACGATGCTACCATTGAATCCAATCCACTTGATCTAAGGGCCTAGGTTTAGCATTCCAAAGGTTTATAAGAAGTTGGGCAAAAGGGGAAGAAAAATAATTACTGTGTAGCTGAAAAAGATGGAAATTATGTCTATGGTTGCTACCATGAATCTGAATAGATATAGTGATGGGAAGATGATCTAATAAGGTTGTGTGTTGATGAACCATAGTAGTAGAGGAGGCTTGCCAGAAAGAAAGGGTGAAAAAATAGAACTTATCTAACTAACTATAGATGCAAGCCTATCCAAGACGAAGGTTTCTCCAAGTAAATCTATGACGGGGATCACTAGCAGAGGCATCCATCCCTTCAAAGAGATAGAAATTTTTCTTAAAGGCTAACTAGGTCCAATACTTGGAATTTGGCAGTTGAAAAAACACGCCCAAGCTTTTTTTGAAGGAGTTCTATCCTATTAAAATCTCCTCAAAATATCCAAGGTAGTGAGGGAATAGAATTAATTAGTTCCTGCCATAGAAGAGCACATTCTATAGAGTCATTAGGGGCATAAATTGAGTAGATATCGAGAGGGCCACACAAGGAGAAGATAGCCTAAGAAACTCTATGGCTAGAATCAAAACTGCTTTGAATGATTTTATTTTTCCAATAAGTTGATAGGATAATGGTAGCTCTCCTTTTCCTGCTAACATGGAAAGTAGTAAGAATTGATGAGTGAGGGAGAAACCAATGGGTTGAAAGAGATAAATGGTCAGCTGAGATTTTGATTTCTTGAAGAAAAACAAAATTAAAAGCCATATTGAAACTAGAAAGAAAGTTGCTTGCACACTTTCGTTGAGGCCTATCAATAAGGCCTTGAATGTTCCATGACAAGAGGTTCATGGGGAAGCAGAGGGCATGTTAAATGAAAGGTCATGAGAAGGTTTAGTAGTTAAAGTATCAACTTCCATTATTTGTAAGAGAATGGCAAAGGAGTTATTTATAGTGATGGGGCTACCGAAGTGTTTATTGGAGAGGAAGTGGAGGATGGAGTTGTAAAGGAGAAAGCTTTAACTCGTTTCCTTCCACTGCCCATCATAAATTCTTCACCCATGATTGAGTTCTTAAATGACTTTGAGGGAGTGACATGTGCTATGATGGTTATCTTCGTGCGTGAACTTGACTGTGGTGCTTGTACCTTAGAGGCACCATACAAAGAGAAAGACTTTGGAACATTTTTTGAAGAGGTTCTGAACCTAAAGGATTTTAATGGTGGGTAGGATGCTGGTGTACCTAGGGAATGGGTTTTTAAAGATTTGATGGAGTATTTTTTCTTTACTAAGA
Organism: Gnetum montanum; assembly: GCA_015680685.1. Taxonomy (NCBI): domain Eukaryota; kingdom Viridiplantae; phylum Streptophyta; class Gnetopsida; order Gnetales; family Gnetaceae; genus Gnetum; species Gnetum montanum. The sequence continues at coordinate 114,636 of MNCI01025803.1, forward strand.
AGGGACAAGTCGAGATATGATGCCAAACTTGATGATAGTAACTACAAGAGTTTGGGACATAAAAATAATCTATTTTTTGGGTGAAGAGTTTTTCTTTCGAGTTTGATATGTAGTGGTGGAATTGAGTTCCATTAATCATAGTGTTATGGTCAGAAATAATAGTACTAAGGGTACTCATGAAATCTTTCTTTACAAAGGTTTGACAATTCAACATAATAGGGAATTATGTTATGTTAAGTCATTAACATTAAAGTTAAATTTCTAGGCACATGTAATAAAAGCTATATTTTGTGTTAGAAAAATTTTGATAAAGAGAACCTTTTCAACCTAAGAGCCCTTAGATAGTTCCACTAAGATAAAGTTTTGAGTATAGTAGCAAACATGAGCAACTTGAATGCCATGGGGCTGAAAGAGGCTTTCAATTTGCATATTAATAGTCAGTGACTTGGTAGAAACCCCATAATTTGAAGAAAAATAAAATGCTTTGCAAAATCTTTAGAAACTACATTGAAGAAAAAAACAAATCTATTTTAGGCAAGCTGGAAAAAATTCTTTCATGAAGAGGGGAATCAGACAAATCTGCGATTGTGGAACCCATGCGAATCTGTCCATTGCAACTCCAACAATGAAGATCAAGAGAAGCACCACGCGATGCACGTCGACACCTCCACCACACCCCTGTTATGTAGATCTGCACTGCAGCTGCATAGAACTGCCAGCCTATCTTTCGCCTCACAGATCCACTCGACAAACACCACTGTAGCCACAATAGCACTGATCCAGAGCCACAAAAGCCTGCAGCACCACAGCAGCCACGCAGATTCGTGAGAACCCAAAAGTAAAAGGAAAAGGAAAATGTGAATGGCCGTCCAAAAACTCGCACGCAGAAATTCTGAAGGGCGAAATCCTCGCTGCTACAAAATCCGTAAAAGTCCTTCTGAAACTGGGTATTCATGTAATTAGACGGATTCAACATAATACCTGAATTCAACATGATATATCGCCGAGCCAAATACGCCTTGGCTTCACATTTCACAAAGTAGGCAAACCCTAAAGCTGTGCTCTACTGCGGTCACTCTTGGTCTGCGAATTGGGGATATGGAAAGCCTTAATGGATTTCTTGCTTTAGCTGTTTCCTGTTTAGATTATATTGATCAGGGCACTCATTCATCTGGTCTTGAGGCCACTGCAACTGAGGAGATACTACGAACGCCAGGGTCTCAAGGGCCCCTCACCCAAGCTCATCTTCGGTAATTCCCTGACAATATCCCGCATGCTGGCTCAGGTTCAAGCCTCACCCATGTCGTCCCTGTCCCATGATATTCTCCCCAGAGTTTCTCCCCACTACAATCTCTGGGTCCGCACATACGGTACTTTGTATAAGTCTGTATCCTTCAATATCTCTGTTTCTTTGCCGTTTGTATTTTGCAACTTTTGAATGTCATTTTGCAATTTCTGAATTTCAGGCAAACAGTTTTTATTCTGGTTCGGAAATAAGGCCCCAGGTGAGCGTAACCCAACCCGAGCTCATAAAGGAGGTTCTGGGGAACAGGAATGATGTGTTTCCCAGAGAGTCAGCTGATAAGAATCCTCTGTCTAGGATGCTTCTGGGAGGAGGGCTTGTGTCGCTGTCTGGCCACACATGGGCTAAACACAGAAAGATTCTTAATCCCGTTTTTCATTTCGAAAAGTTGAAGGTTGTACTGGCTGCTGTTCTGAATGTTGAATTGCGGTTTCAAGGAATTATTTTTGTGGAATTATAGTTAGCAGGTTTTTTTTACGCAGGGAATGATTCCCATCGCTTGTGAAAGTTGCGGGATCATGCTGCAGTCATGGAAGGAATCTGCAGAAGTGGACGTGCACAAGGAATTCCGCAGATTGACTGCAGATATCATTTCAAGAACAGCCTTTGGAAGCAATTACGAAGAGGGCAGGCATATTTTTGGTCTTCAGGCTCAACAGATAGCCCTTATAGTCCAATTGATTAGCAGCGCACATGTTCCAGGAATTTCGCTGTAAATAAATCCGCAGTTTATTTCATTCTCTCTTGTAATTTTCAGTACCGATCGAGTACTTTTTCTCAGGTTTAACACTTGATTGGGCGTCTTTTCAATCTTCCTGTGTTGCAGATATCTTCCAAACAAAATAAGAAGGGAGTGCTTCAGACTGGAGGAGGAGATCAGACAGCACATTAGGGATGTTATTTTGGGCAGAGAAAAGAAGGACCCGGATCATTTAAGCAGGGATTTGCTTGGGATAATGTTGGCAGCGAACAGGGACCATGGAGAGGGACATTTATCATTGGAAGAAATTGTTGATGAATGCAAAACATTTTATCTTGCAGGACATGAGACTACCTCTGCTCTGTTAACATGGACAGTAATTTTGCTTGCCAAGTACCAGGAATGGCAAGAAAAAGCGCGCCAGGAAGTGCTGCAAGTGTTTGGCAAAATCCCGATGCCGAAAGCATAAACCGCCTCCACACTGTATTGTTCTCTATCATCCCTCCGTCGTCGTGTGCGTTTTATTTTCTGGTAACATTACCAGGAATTAGAAGATATCGGTGTAGGCTTTTAGTCTATTGCTTCTTTTACATACGGATTGTATTAATTATCGAACCAGTGAGACCTTGAATCAAGTACAAACTTTTTAAGATATCGCTTGCTCTTTACTATGAAACTGAAACCGAGTTTTTATTTACTTAGACGTATTGCTTCCTTTTTCACTCACCTATTTTATCCCCTTTACATAAAATTGAAACTAAAATTTGAACTTTCTTTATAACCATCCATTCAAATCCTTTATGATTTCATGACTTAATTTTTTTTTCAATTTTCATAAATATGTAAATTCGGGTTGAAGTTCAGTGCAGTTCCAGTGACGTTTACTATTCTACGTCCCAATTTTGTTTTAGGGAAAGTTTATTACCTTTCAAGGTTTCACGATTCTTTGAATTATTACTGTGGGAGATTTCAGGTAGGAATGATTTTGAATGAGACCCTGAGACTTTATCCACCAGTAGGGTTTCTTCTCAGAGAAGCGGCCAAAGATACACAGCTTGGATCTTTGTCAATTCGAGCAGCAACACAGTTGTTTATTCCAGTGATACATATCCATCATGATCCAGAGATGTGGGGAAAAGATGCGAACGAATTCAATCCAGAAAGATTCAGGGATGGTGTAGCAAAGGCTGCTAAGCATCCCCTCTCATTTATGCCACTCGGATTCGGTCCAATGAACTGCATTGGCCAGAACTTTGCATTCCTTGAAGCAAAAACTGTTATGGCAAAGATCTTGCAACAGTTTTCATTTGACTTGTCTCCATCGTATTCCCATGCACCGGCAGCAAAATTCATATTGCAGCCTCAGTATGGAGCCCAGATAATAGTCCGCAAATTTTAATGGGTTTTAGCTGAAACTGAAGTTGTTAACGGGGATCGAAATGGTCCACCACTTTAGATAAAAGCTCTCAGTTGTTGCTGCTGAGTATTTGTGATGTAGGTGTGTGAGGATAAACTTTGTTTTTTTAAGTATCCCCCTATGGAGAAATGGACGCTGTATACATCGACCTGAAAGCTATGTACATCATTTTTAAGTTCTAATTTTTCTTTTTAATTTTGTCCCCTGAATGTCATGGCTGTTTGGCTCAAAGTAAAGAATATGTATTCCAAAATAAAGGGTCTTGGTAGAAGCAAAGAGAATAACACACCAAATATAAAGGTGTTGATATTTTAAATTCAAGCATGGATGTTAAAAAGTGATGCAAATTTTGTTAGAATGGGACCTTCTTCCTTAATAAAAATTAATTTTTTGAGTTATTTTTAATTTTGGCTGAGACCAATATGTCACATGCCATGTAAGATCCCACGATGGAGAAAAATGCTATGGAAAAAAACAAGATGGAAAGTCTAAGCCATGGAAAAAAACACAATGTAAAGTCCATGCCATGGAAAAAGAAAACTATGAATCAAATTAATAAAACTTTTCACAAAAATTACTATTGAATAATGTGCAGTCATTTTGATTTTGATTTTCAATATAAATATCAATTCTCAATTAATCAATTTGAGATTTTATTAATTGGTAAAATATATAAGATTTTTTGGGCCAAATAATATATATATATTATAAATATAGAGCCAAAAAAACCATTTGAAACCCGTCATTAACAATAAAGAGCCTCCTTTGGTCTTCCATTTCTATCCTATTAACAATAAAGAGCCTCCTATTATGTTTCAAGATGTTTTCTTTCAACACTCGCATTTGTCTTTGTTCTTCTCCCTATTTATCCATCAATTTGTTCAGATGTTGATCATGTATTTATTCTCATTTAATTAATAAAATTCTCTTTTTGGGGTCCGACACCCCCCCTATTTGGTACATCATTTGCATTAGGCGGGCAAATGGGCCAACACGATAATTGGAATATAATTTATAATTTGTCCAACCATATCTCATCCATTTATTTTGTACAAATTAAAGGATCATCATAATATCAAAGCTAAGATCTTATTTTGGCTAAGGCCAATATGTCTAGCGCAATGAGGGAGGGGGAGTGTATTTTGTCACCCTTCACATCACATGCCATGTGAGATCCGAGAATGGAGAAAAATGCCATGGAAAAATACGATGGAAAGTTTATGCCATGGAAAAAAAAAAGATGTAAAGTCCATGTCATGGAAAAAAAAACTATGAATCAAATTAATAAAACTTTTTACAAGAATTATTATTGAATAAGGTATAGTCATTTTGATTTTGATTTTCAATATAAATATCAATTCTCAATGAATGAATTTGAGATTTTATTAATTTGTAAAATATATAAGATTCTTTGGGCCAAATAATAGATATATATTATAAATATATAACCAAAAAAAACCATTTGAAATTCGTGGTTAGCAATAAAGAGCCTCCTTCGATCATTACCGGTCATAATTCAGTATGCTAATTTATGATCATTACCGGTCATAATTCAGTATGCTAATTTATGACCGGTAATGATCGAAGGAGGCTCTTCACTGTTGCGAAAATTATATGGCGAAAATATTTACGCATTACAGAGCAAACGGAAAGTTCTGCGTGCTGCTGCAACAATTAAATTTATAATTTATTATTTAAATTTGAGAAAAGCATTCAATGTCATGATGAAATTTACGCTCTGCCTTCCATCTCTGTGTGAAAAGAAGGAAAAAGAACTACATATAATCCTCACATATTTGTTATGAAATCTTGAATACAAACGCATTGAAAATCATTGTCAAGAAAAGGAAAATTTTTCCACCTGACATTCTTATGAGACTGGCGGAATAGAATCAATGCGACGGCGGCCGTTTTGGCCTGGAACATATAAAGCTGTGAGAAAAGCAGCCAATCACATGCCATGTAAGATCCCACGATGGAGATCATACGCTGGCAACTGCTTCTTTCTCTGCAACTACTGCAGAATACTAAATGTGCAATAAAATTTGCCCTCTGCGTGGAATCATACGCTGGCAACTGCTTCTTTCTCTGCAACTACTGCAGAATACTAAATGTGCATGAACACTGCTCTCCATTCTCCGCTGCAAAATCTCAACTCTTCTCACTCTTACACTTTTTGGCAATTTTGGCAATTATGCTCTGCTGCAACGCCTATAGATTATTACATATCCAACCAGACATAAAAGTAAAGGAAAGCGAAGAAGTGTAAGCCGTGTAAATTTTCCTAAATTTTTTGGATAAACAAACGAGCGTGAACAGTGTAAATTGCTCCGAAATTTCTTGGAGACGCAAACAAGTGTGAGAAGTGTAAACGCACACAACACCGTTTGACATTTTCCACAGGCAATTAATTCCGTACATTGTCGATTGATTTAATGTATTCAAGGAGGCTGATTGCTGACCATGGCATAAATTTTGACGCGGTACATTTCCATTTTTTGTTACGCTGATTTGTTTCTCCTTGCTTTGTTTGGTTTTTTTTGCCCTTTCTCACTCTTGCTTTGGTAACGTAACCCCTACTCACAACGCGAATTCAGTTGTTTTGTCCAGCCCACCGATGTTGTTTTGTTCTATAGTTGCTTTATTAATACATGTACTGTACCACCTAACTGCAATTGATTTGTCTAGCCCCAACGCTTATGTGTTTTCTATGTTGCTGCTTTGGTGACAACCTTTACTCACATATGTTTTTCTCTCTCATCTATTTATTTTTTCTCCACATTTAGTTTTTCCATGTATTCAAACTCAGATCATTTTGCCCATATTCAATCCCCTTGTATTTATTTCTCTACTATTGCGTTGGCTTATCAAACTCACAATCTTTTTAAAAAAAGACAACTATCAAACTCACAATCTTTTTTAAAAAAACATTTACTATGTTCGACATCATTATAATTAAGCTTTATTATGTGTAATTTAAAGACAAACATACTGTTGAGGCCAACCTCAACCATGCTAGGCATAGGGCCTTGTTTGAACGAGTTTAATATAAAAAAATATATAAAATAAAAATTTAAAATTTAAAATAAAAAATAGAGCGCCATGAGTTTGCACATGGTCATTGTCCATGTGCTGGTGGGCATGTTGGCCCGTAAAAGAAGAAAAGACAGATTTTAAGAATAAAATAAAATATAAATTTAAAGCTTGTTTCTTGTATTTTTATTTTTTTAGATGGCTCTGACGTGGAAAGGTGGCAGCAATTAGGGTTAGGTTTCTCCTTCTCTTCTTCCTCCGCCGCTATAAAAGGAGGGGGAGCACGTTAGAACAAAGGGAAAGGAGAGATTTTCTTCATACAGGGGGCTTCTCTGGCCAAGAGATCGGGCCCTGCTTAGATAACAGTTTCGGTCCTGTCCTGGGTTGCAGGTTCCAGGTTCTGTTCGCCTGCCACCCGCGTCGATTTGTTCGCCTGCCACCCGCGCAGCCATCTGTTCTCCTGCAGCGCCATCTGTTTTGTCCGCCGCCACCCGCAGCGCCATCTGTTCTGTCCGCCGCCGTTCGCGTTGCCATCTGTTCGCCTGCCACCCGCGCCGATTTGTTCGCCTACCGTCCGCAGCGCCATCTGTTTGGCCGCTACCTCTGCTTCTGTTTTGAGCTTCCAAAACTCCAGTCCCACGACGAAATACGAAGAAATAGCAACGTTATCATCGTTCTCTGTTCGTTTCTGCATCAAACCCTCTCTCGGCGCTCTTGAATGGTCTGGAAAATCTCGGTAGGCCGATTCTATTTAATTCCGGTGTTGTATCTAATCCGCAACTATCTGCTCCTAGCTAGCATGCCGATCACCTCTCTGTGAATTTTCTTCATTTGCAATACTCCATCTAGACCTAATTTTGGCACTGGCGGTTCATCAAACTTTGAAACTATTTCTTTTCGTTATTTTGCCATATCTCTGAATTAATTCTATTTTGGAATTCTGTTGTCCAGCCGCCAAATTCATTCTGTGATTCACTCATTTAATTTCCTCTCCGCCGGCTATTCTTCTGGGGCAGGGAGCCTGGAATCATTCATTTTGAGAATCCCAACCATTACATTTCTTCACGACCCTTTGCTGTTACCCAATGAATTATTTTGATCTTTCTATTGGCCTGTGGTGCTGCATCCACGTCCAATCAAGCTAGCCCGCCATTCCTACACCCCCCTGAATCTTCAGATCCAGTAGTGCATGCACATCAATTCCATCGCAGCAAGTCAAGTTTTTGACAGAATTCGTTACCGCATTCAAAAAAAATTAAGCTTCCTTCACACCGCTTGTGGATCCAACCTCTTGCTTTATTCGCTGAGCTTCCAATAGCAAAACTTCTTCTTGAGTCGTGGCATTCAATCTTCCTCCGAACTCCATCCATCTAGCACACAGACCCTGCCTAGTTGCAACGCGTAGATCCTCGCCCTACTGCTACGCCTAGGACGACTTCTACCTCGCGCTAGATCCCGGTCCTCATTCACAACTGCTTAGCAACAACGGGACATATGAAATTTGAATATTTGAATTATTTATCATTGTGCAAATTACACAAATTATTCTAAGTTTCCGATATTAAATTAAATTGAAGTACTTAAATATTAAATTAAATCTAAGCTTTTATTTTGATATTTTGTTTAAAATATTATTATTATTGTTTGTCACATAGCCCTTTCCAGCTGAGACTATTCTCGGGTTCCCGTACCCATATGGGAGGCGCCCTAGGCAATAGTCTCCTAAAACGAGTTTTCACAGGTGTTCGCGTGTCCAAAATTTACGCATCAACACCTTTTTGACGCTAGAAGGAGGGTAGTTTCTCAACCTTTTCTTTATTTTCCTTTTATGTTTCTTTTTCTTTAAAAAATATAAAATATCATATTTCTTATTACTGCTCATTTAATTTTTATCTCCCTATTTTCAATTTTACTACTTTGTTTTAATTTCAAATTTTCAATTCCAAATTTATATTCTAGCAAACCTTTTAATTTGTTTTTCTGAAATTTAATTTAGGAGATTTAAATTATTTTACTTTTATTTACTTTTCTGAAATTTTACAATTTCAATGTTACTTTTAAAAATTTTTTAAAATTAAAAAAATATAGTATTCAAATGTTTTTTTTATTTTCTTTAATTTTCACAGTTTATTAGCATTTTACATTTCTTGTTATTTTTCATTTTATGAGTGGCTTTTCTTACGGAGTATCTCAACAAAGAACTCATACTCCTACCCCTAGTCAACCAGCTACTCGCCAATTTACTTTGAGAAAACAACGAGCTTCGCTTTTTCCAAGATCAATTCCTAAAAAACCTCGAACTAAGATGGCAGCCCATCAACCCCCGGCTCCCTTAGTAAGAAATCCTTTTAACTTTCACAACTACCATGACATACCAAAGTCCCTTCAAAACATAAACTTGTTCTTCGATCCTTCAACCCCGACGAATGATGCACGTTAACACATACAATGTTTTGAAACTTTATTAGGGATCCACAACATTATACATAATGATGTGGCATGCAG
>MNCI01025803.1:126370-146738 GCA_015680685.1 Gnetum montanum
CACGAGGGTTGAACTGCACCATGGGCAAAGTTTCCAAAAGGACCATGCTCTTTGGCAGTGCAGCTAATCGGCCAGACTCGTGTTGGAATTCCTACCTCAAGAATGAAGTACACCATGAGCAAAGTTTCCTTAAAAATAAAACAAAACAAAAAATGAGGACCGTGTTCATTGGCAGTGTAATAAGTTCTTGAGTGTGATGGGGTCCGGCAGCAATCCTCACCCTAACGTCCGTTTCCCCTTTTAAATTTAAGTTTTTCAAAAAGTGAAAAAATCAAAAAAGAAGAAGAAGAAGAAGAAGAAAAAACCAAGGAAAAATCTGAAAGTTGTGGCTTACTATGATCTAACATGAGTTTTAGCTCATCGTCCTCATTAAGTTTTGTATAAGTCACTTGTTCAAAATAGTCTGCATACTTTTACTGTGACCTTGTGAGAATATTGAGGATGAGAGCTTATCTATATATATACACACACACACATATATATATAATTACACATATATATATCTATAGATCTTAGTCAAAATACCAATAAATTAGATTTTAATGGTTGTTTGGATGACCTATGTCGGTGTCTCTTTTGATTATTTGGTTATTTTGATCATGTTTAGAACATCATAGTTTATTTTTGAGTTTGCATTTCTTATTTCAGGCTGTTTTTGTTTTCCCCACCATTTGCATTTTCATTTAAAATTTTCTAGTCCTTGCACTTGCATGCAATCTGTAGTTTGGGGGCTAAGTGTTGAGGCCAACCTCACCCATGCTAGGCATAGGGCCTTGTTTGAACGAGTTTAATATAAAAAAATATATAAAATAAACATATAAAATTTAAAATAAAAAATAGAGTGTTATGAGCTTGCACATGGCCATTGTCCATGTGCTGGTGGGCTTTGTTGGCCCGTAAAAGAAGAAAAGACAGATTTTAAGAATAAAATAAAATATAAATTTAAAGCTTGTTTCTTGTATTTTTATTTTTTTAGATGGCTCTGACGTGGAAAGGTGGCAGCAATTAGGGTTAGGTTTCTCCTTCTCTTCTTCCTCCACCGCTATAAAAGGAGGGGGAGCATGTTGGAACAAAGGGAAAGGAGAGATTTTCTTCATACAGGGGGCTTCTCTAGCCAAGAGATCGGGCCCTGCTTAGATAATAGTTTCGGTCCTGTCCTGGGTTGCAGGTTCCAGGTTCTGTTCGCCTGCCACCCGTGTCGATTTGTTCACCTGCCACCCGCGCAGCCATTTGTTCGCCTGCTATCCATGCAGCCATCTGTTTGCCGGCTGTCCGTGCAGCCATCTGTTCTCCTGCAGCGCCATCTGTTCTGTCCGCCGCCGTTCGCGTTGCCATCTGTTTGCCTGCCGCCCGTGCCGATTTGTTTGCCTGCCGTCCGCAGCGCCATCTGTTCGGCTGCTACCTCTGCTTCTGTTTTGAGCTTCCAAAACTCCAGTCCCACAATGAAATACGAAGAAATAGCAACGTTATCATCGTTCTCTATTCGTTTCTGCATCAAACCCTCTCTCGGTGCTCTTGAATGGTCTGGAAAATCTCGGCAGGCCGATTCTATTTAATTCCGGTGTTGTATCCGATCCGCAACTATCTGCTCTTAGCTAGCATGCCAATCACCTCTCTGTGAATTTTCTTCATTTGTAATACTCCATCTAGACCTAATTTTGGCACTGGCGGTTCATCAAACTTTTAAACTATTTCTTTTCGTTATTTTGCCATATCTCTGAATTAATTCTGTTTTGGAATTCTGTTGTCCAGCCGCCAAATTCAGTCCGTGATTCACTCATTTAATTTCCTCTCCGTCGGCTATTCTTCTGGGGCAGGGAGCCTGGAATCATTCATTTTGAGAATCCCAACCATTACATTTCTTCACGACCCTTTGTTGTTACCCGATGAATTATTTTGATCTTTCTATTGGACTTTGGTGCTGCATCCACGTCCAATCAAGTTAGCCTGCCATTCCTACATCCCCCCTGAATCTTCAGATCCAGTAATGCATGCACATCAATTCCATCGCAGCAAGTCAAGTTTTTGACAGAATTCATTACCGCATTCAAAAAAAATTAAGCTTCCTTCACACCGCTTGTGGATCCAACCTCTTGCTTTATTCGCTGAGCTTCCAATAGCAAAACTTCTTCTTGAGTCGTGGCGTTCAATCTTCCTCCGAACTCCATCCATCTAGCACACAGACTCTGCCTAGCTGCAACACGCAGATCCTCACCCTGCTGCTACACCTAGGATGACTTTTGCCTCACGCTAGATCCCGGTCCTCATTCACAACTGCTTAGCAACAACGGGACATATGAAATTTGAATATTTGAATTATTTATCATTTTGCAAATTACACAAATTATTCTAAGTTTCCGATAGTAAATTAAATTGAAGTACTTAAATATTAAATTAAATCTAAGCTTTTATTTTGATATTTTGTTTAAAATATTATTATTATTGTTTGTCACATAGCCCTTTCCAGCTGAGACTATTCCCGAGTTTCCGTACCCATACGAGAGGCACCCTAGGCAATAGTATCCTAAAACGAGTTTTCACAGGTGTTCGCGTGTCCAAAATTTACGCATCAACACATACTTAAAAGAGAGCTGAAATAGGAGAGAGGTCCTAGGGTAGGGCAAAGGTTTTTTTGGTTCCTCCCTATGGTTCAAGGGCCATGGAACAGTGTAATGTGCCCTTGAGTGGCACTTAAGTGTTAGAAAATCTATTCTACCTTGGCAGTACCAAGCCAACATCGTGACTTTCTCCTATTGCTTCCATTCTTAGACCTCTTCATACTTATCTAATGATCACAAATATGTAGGCAACCAAGATTGAATAGTTTTGGTGCGGTGCCTTGCCAAACCTTATCCTGGATCATGAGGAGTTTAAGGGTGAGGCATCCCTTGTAGATACATTGACCCCCCTTTCACCAATGATGTTTATAGAGTTCCCTTCGATCTCCAAAGAAAGATATATCAGGATATTTAAGGCTTCGCATCTTCAATGTAGATTGGATGAAGAGCAATGCATTAAATCTAATGAAAAATGATCTCATTCTTTTTTGTCAACTAATTTTTACCATTTTGAATGTCAGAACATTTGTAACTATACATTTTCAATTACGCAAGTTTGTACATTGATCATTTCTGTTGTATTACAACATGTTTCTAATCATTCAATAAAGCATTCCATAGTTTTATAATATTTTTATCTGTTATGTTTAAATCATCGCTGCAACAGACAACTGACGATCACTAGCTTAGTTATATATTTATAATATATATCTATAAATTGGCCAAGAAAATCTTATTAGTTTACAGATAAAAAGTTCTTTGAGCAAAAAATTTCATTGACGAAGAACAAGATTTTAAAACCCAAATTTTCATGTTTTCTGGATAAAGAATAAGGGTTTTATACTTTATTTTTCCTAAGGATGGGTTTTTTGAAAAAAAACTTTCCATCAATTTGGGTTTTTAAATCTTGTTCTTCATCCAGAAGTCGTGAAATTTTTTGCTCAAAGAACTTTTTACTTGTAAACTAATAAGATTCTCTCAGCCAATTTATAGATATATATTATAAATATATAACTAAGCTAGTTGATACATCATTTGGGTTAGGTGGGCAAATGAGCCAACACGATAATTGGAATATAATTTATAATTTGTCCAACTATATCTCATCCGTTTATTTTGTACAAATTAAAGGATCATCATAATATCAAAGGTAACATCTTAGCATAATATGAATCATAATTTGAACAGAAACAGAAAACGCAGTGAGTCACCGACTATGAAGCAGACAAGCAGAGGCGTTCTGCAAGAAAGGGAGGAGGGACCACGGGATAGACCACTTGCAACACTAAACTTAATGATAATTCATGCATGGTGTTTTGGTTTTTGACAAAACAGAGTAAGAGAGATCCAGAATGTGAAGAAAATATGTGTTACTTCTACATCTCTGATTGCCTGCGTCTTATGGCGTGCTCAAGATCATCCCTAGCTTGGGGAACCAAACCCTGGAACCACAACAAACAGTACAAACACATAATAGATAAACAACCTTGGACATACTTAAAGTTACATGTACAAGATCATTGAATATAAATCTCACCTCTGAACAACGTCTGGAATCTCCCTTGGCCTCACTTCTTAGTTTGCAGATCATTTCCTCTTTTGGAATGTCCTTGAGCTGGAAAACAAAACTGTTCAATGTCGGAAATAGTTGTTAGTGTTTACACATAGACACGCAGCATTTGCCGCCCTGTGATATTTGCGTGTGTGGAATAACGAATTGAATTAAGCGTATTAAAATGCCGCTCGTTTATGTTTCTTTTCTGAATAGTATTTTAATGGGTAGAGTTAAATTTTGAGTATTTTCCAGAGAAGCCAATGCCTTGGAACTACCTCCCAGTGAACACAGATGACGGTTATCAAACTTGGTTGGTGGCAGCGTATAATAGAGATGCATAGCCAGGGTGCCGTAATGCTTAAAAAGAAACCATTTTTTCAGTCAAACATCAGCTATGTAACTGAGGTTGTAATTTTTCAGTCAAACCTCAGCTATGTAACTGAGGTCGTAATCAGTTAAGTGACAGTTCAGCTTCATGGTGGAAGGATCTGGATTTTCACCTGTCTAGTCATTCATGACAATGGTGGCTTTCTCTCTATGCGCCGAAGATTTGAGATTCTGGAGAAATTTTCATGAACTGGTTGTGTCGGATTCGAGAGAAGCACATTAAATTCGAAATGGGTACATATTTCATAATTTTCAATGAAATTTTGTCTGGATTTGTACTTATACATTGAAATGGTCGCCTTGCCTTGCCTCGTATTGTTCTTGCCTAATTTTCAGTGATGTCTTGGAGTGTAATTATAGTCAAATTGTTTAAGATTCTAACACCCCTATAATTTTTATCTTTTTAATGGTTAGAGCTTTCAATATTTGTGATACAAGTACAACTTTCTTTGGTAAAGAAGTCATTAATCTTTTATCTACAAAATTACATTTACCTATGTATTCTAATTTTATTTTAAAACTTAATTAAATATCATTGTCAATCTTACCATTGTTAATCCTAAGCCTAGATGCACAAGAAAGAAGGGTACAATTAGGTTGGTAATCAATTATAAAACCATGTCAAATCCCATGAATGAGTTTCTTTCAAATTTTGTAGATGCTACAACATTCCCCAAATGCAATATGCAGCAATCAAAGGGTTCAATTGCTATAGAAAATGAGTATAATTTTGTTATGATGTTCTCTAGAAATGATACACAACATCATTGCTCATATGTTATAGAAAGTGGACAAGGACATCCACATCCATAATAGCTATAGGTAAAAAACCAATCTGGTAACAAAACAATTTAATGACAATTGAAATAGTAATACTTTTAATGGAAAGACCTTTGAAATTATCAATATAATGAAAAGACAAATAATTAGAATTAGTTACCTCTATGAAAAAGGATGGAAAAGGGAAAAAGCTTGAATATTGGACAAGGGTTACAAGCTTTTCTATTCAAGAAAGGATACTCACCAAAATGAAGTTATCATCATTGTTAATTAATTTATCAATGACAAGGTCATACAAGTATATTGAAATGGGTATTGAACTATGATGAGTAGTGAGGTACTCCTATGCCCAACCATATGAATCACGAAGTGCTCACATACGATTTGGTCAAATTCTATGGACTTTATAGTTTCTAGTACACTAATCTTCTAGGAAATGAACCTTGCCTTAATGGTCATTCATTGTTTTCCCAATTACACTTGTGATGCATAATGGTATGGTTAAGTGTAATCGAGGCATATAATTTTTATTATTTTATGTTCTATATTCCTTAGTACTTAAAAGTAGTAAGATGAAGTAATTTAATAACTAATCTAGTTTAACTACTTAACTAATCTCTAACTAGTCCTAACATAAGCATCTTGTCCCATTTTCGATACACATCTTGAACCCACGGACCCATTGCTAGGTTACCAAGAATTATGCTACTGGGTGCACCAAGCAATAACATTACTGGGATTACCAAGTGAATACATGTTTATGCTCAAAGCTATCATACTTATGTGCTTAATCTATTTAGCTTAATTAATTAACTGATCACTCGAACTCTAATTTATCTTAATTAATGGCATAATTAATGAAAACAATAAATGCATAAATAAACTATTGATATATTCTAAGTGTTGCAAGGTTTGATAAAAAAGGCTTATCTTTATTATCATACACACTAGTGTGGCCCAAGTACAATAGTGCTCAAATAAAGATTCATATACTTTCTAACTCCTGCTGCGAGCACTTAGAGAAATATTCTAACTCTCAAATAGAAAAACTGCAAGAGCTCTGCTACTACTATGACAAGATATTCCATAAACATGGCTATGAGCTTGTATTTATAGTTTTATTATAGGGTTGCATTGATGGGGCCTCACAGATGTAGCAAACGCTTCATTGATGTGTTCTTGTTAACAGGGCAACACCATGTAAATAGGGCCTCGTCAACAAGGCCATGTTAATGAGGGCCTATCGATGTGACACTTTAACATTCATCATATCCCCATAACTAAATGAAAACATTTCCTCGAGTTCCTTTACAAAATTGGGAAGGTATGGAATTATTGATTGACTCTTAATAAAATAAATTGACTTGACAAAATTGAGTGCCTGATTGTACATATCAACATATTATAAAAATTGTCATGGGCATGACACAAAATTGAACACCATGACATGACTATAAAAAATTGGACAACACATCCTCTAGTGTGATGAAGGCGGTGGAGAAGATGAGATAGTCCTAGGTGGTGGAGGCTCTTGAGGTTCTAAGGACCTTCATTGACTTTAGGTACATGTGGTAGCTAAGGCAGTTGTGGCTACATACTATGGTTGCAACATCTAGTGGAAGGAAAAAGGCATCGAGTAATGCCTTCATCTTCTTCTCCTTACTCAAAGGATCATTCACAATCCACATAGCATCACCAATGTGGGCTGGAATGGGGATATCCCATGGATAGGGCATTACTGGGAACATCTCATTTACATTAACAAACAATGCAACAAACTATTTATGTTGGATATCCAATGCCTTGACTATGTTCTGTAGCTCTTGGTAGTCATTCATCGTTCTAGCTAAGTTCTCGATGGTAGATCTTTTATTGGTATATTTGCCCTTGAGAACTTTGAGTTCAGTATTTGCCACAATAAGCTTTTTCTTGGTATCTTTGTGATGCTTGAACATGACCTTGAATAACAAGTATGTGTTTGCCACCTATTTCTCAATTTCTAACTACAACCATCCAATAGTCAACATGACTAGATTTGCATATTAAAGATTGGTGACCTCCATGTATTTTTTTATCTCCTCAATTTGCAACTCCATGTGGATTTCTGCCTTGCTGTAGGCATCTGTCCCATCAACGATGGATTGCCATAATTCTCTTCCTTACTGGAGTTGTTAGAGGGTTTCATTCACTTTTACATTCATAAACTAGATTTTTTTTTCATTCACTTCCTTTTGTAGATCGACCTATTCTCTATATGATCTTTGACTTTTTCAAATTTGAGAGCCTTCAATTTCTAGGTAACAATCTTGATCATAGTTTTCTAGTGAAGGGCATGGACCTCCCCCATGGAGAGGTTTCTATTTTTTGCCAACAATCTCCTTAGTTCTATGTTTGCTCTAGCTAGTTGCTCCTGTTGTTGATGAATGAAGTTGGTTAATTATTGTTTGTGCTCATCAATATTCTATATGCGATGGTTCTCTATGGTCAATTGCACATTCTCCTAAAGGGTCTAATCCAAGGCATTTTGAATTCTATGCTATGTGATCTCTTCCAAGGATTAATAGAACACTGTTGTTTCCATCACAACCTCAACCCCTTTTAGTTTAGTGTGAAGCTATTCAATAGCTTCATCTCTTTTCAATGATGGATTGAGAAATGTAGGGTTAGCAATTTGCGCTCTTAATTTGGCAGCTTTAGTAGCCAAGTGTTTGTTCAAATCCTTGGCTATTTTAAGTTGCCCCTCCAAGTTGATGTTCTTGCACCTTGTCTTTAGTAACTCCAACTAGGTTGTATTAATATTGTCCAAAACGTTAAAGACATTCAGAAATGGTTGCCTGTTTCCCACTAGTTGATCTAGTAGTTCTTCATGTTGTGCTGTATTTATTTTGCCACTTGTGGTTCCTACAAACATTTTCACATCCTTGAGTGCAGTGACATCTGGTATAGATGCCACAAGTGCATTGAGTGTTTCAACAATATAGTTAGCAACCACCTCTACTATTGTCTCTTATCCTATGTGTTGCATCGTCAATACTGTTGTCCCCTCACCTTCCTCTAAGCACACCAGGAAGGTCATGGTGTTCACAGAAATTTCTAGGAGTGACTATTGTTCTATGTGAGATATTGTGACCTATTTGGTGCTAATATTTGACCTTGTGGACAACTACATTCTTTTGGTTGAAAAAATAGATCCACCTCCACCCATCAAGCTAATAGTTTGGGCCACCTCATTTAGGTGACTCATTGTTAATTTGTACATAAATGGGTCCTTGCCACTCATGCCTGCTCATTTCTCTTATTCACTCAAGATCCATTCTTGGTATTCACATAACCATTCAGCTATTACAATGATGTTTAGCATAATTGTTTAAGTGGCAAGTGGAGGTGGTGGTTGCTACTCCTCTTCTTGGATAGTAGTTGTAAGCATTTTTTCTTTCATTGTTTTCAACTAGTTAATGGTCAAAACATACCTAACAACATCATTGGTATAATGAACTATTCCTCCCCTTTGACAGAGTTTTCTGATGAGGCATAGAAAGAGGAGTGCCTTCCTTCCATGTTCATTTTCTTTAAACTGCTTCTGCATCTCTAGATAAATTAGCTGTGGAAGGTTGATAAGGAATCTGCCACTTAAAGTAGTGCATGCTTGGGCAAGAAAGGTAGTGATTTTGCTTGGCCTCATTGTGGGATTAAAGTGGAAGGCTACAATCTTATAGTGGATGCTTTCTATTGATGTGAGTGCACCAAATTCCTTATAGTCAATGCCATAGCACCATCATACCCATTCTTTCTTGATGCTAGGATCTACTTAAATTGGGATCTCATTGAGACTCGTCCCTATTTCTAGCAATCGAAGAAGTTCAATAATGGATTGCACTAGGTGGGATCTTGAGATGTCCTTGAATGTCTCTTCCATGTACCACTCCCCAGTGGAAGTGTTGATTAGCCATATGGAAGAAGCCTTTAGTTGGCCCTACACTTGTTTTGGTGCTTGCTCTAGGAAAGGGCCAAAGTTTAACTCTTGAAGCAATATTTTTTGAACCTCTCTCGATCTAATCTAATTTAGGAAAGCTTTTGTCAAGGTCACCTCAAGATTTTCTTATTGAGCTAGTGCATCATCTCGATGGAAGTGTTATGTTACTACTATTAGTTCTAGAATTTGTAGGATAAATTCAACCTTTGCCTCTTTCCTAAAAGTACTTGTGGCATGGGTTGCAAGTGGTTCTTCTTGGGCCTGTTCTTGGCCCTTTCTCATTCTAGGCTATTTCTCCCTTTGTTAAAATCATCTTGCTTCCTATGTGTGCTTCCCTTTTGGTGCTATCTGCGGTTACAACACATCCATGGATTAATAGATATAATGTATAAGTTTAAAGTTTTAAATACCTTCTCTTGTTAGTTAGTTATACTTTGGCTAAGGTCAGACTATGGTAAATTAATTATTTTATTAATTATTTATTGTAAATGTCACTAGAGCTTTTTGGAGAGGTTCAACTCTTATAATTTGGTGTTTAATAGTTGATTTCTTAGTTAAACCTTTGTGGGAGTTAGAAAAATGGCAAAAACTTCTTTGTCAAAAATGACACATTTGTGTTCGCCACGATGAAGCGCTTACCTCTAGTAGATATAGGGTCAAAGAACAGAGTGAGTTGGATAAATGGTTAAGAAGTTATGGGCTTTGGAAGGTTTTGAGCTTTGAAAATTTGAAAAACTCCCTTTGTGTTTGTGAGTAAATATAAAAAATTTCAAAGTGAGGTGACACACATAGATAGGATTTTTCCACCATGTTGATGGGGCCCCATATAAAAGGCCTTGTATACAATTCTAATCTATTGATGGGGCCCTATATATAGAGCTCGTAGGGAAAATTTTGAAATTTGAATATCTTAAAAAATACAAGGATTTTTTCAATGAATTTGGGGTTCATGGAGTCCCAGAAAAGCCACAAATATGAAGAAATCATTGAATAGGATCTTTGAAAGCTTAAAAATTCAAAATTTTGATAAATAATGCATTTATTGAAGAAAATATATAAAGGAGCACATGGTTTAATGTAGAAGATGGATGTACGAAAGATGTTGATTGCAAGAATGCCTAAGGATAAGGTGCTTAACAAACCCAACCAAGGGATATACACATGAGTCCTTTCCATAGTAGCCACATGCCTTGTTTGGCCTTGCACAACCTTAGCTTAAGGACTCTATGGACCCCATAGGTAATTAATGGTCAATGGAAGTTAAGGACCAAAAACTAGAAGATTCTACCTAAGAATTTAAATACGTTAGACCAAGACATAGAATCAAGAGCATGGACTTCCACAATGAGGTAAGTGATGGTTACTAAAGACAGATGATGGAGAAGGTGGAATGGAATTCCAAATTGGGGTCATGAGAAGTCCCTTGTGGATTTTGTGTTTAAAATGACCTAAGAAGATCCATCCTTAGTCCAAACCAAAACCAATCTCTTTTAGTGACTTTGCATCACCATGTCAAGATCGATCCACCCCCTCTAGACACAAGAGTGCTTCCACAAAACAACCATTATTCCATAAAGAGAAGAAAAGAGAAGTAGGAAGTGAGAGAGGGCCTTAGTTAGAGGGGACCTTCAAGCATGGATAACATGTCTTTCTAGTCCCATAACCAATGCTTGTAACCCATTTATTTTTCTAAGTGGTATGCTTTGAATTCCCATCATGTTTGTTTTTTTATTTTTGTTTTGTTTTTTCTAGAATGGGAACCACACCATGTAAATAATTTATTTGAATTCCTATTATTAGTCAAAATGGAATGGTAAAAAGTCTAGAAAAACACTCAAGCACCCAAGTATATAGAAGAGTACAAAGAGTATTAAGTCCCCTTGAAGTCACACCCTATACAAACCTTTGAATTCTTCCCAATTCTAGAAACTACTAAGGTCACCAGTTTATTAAAAGTTTATTTAATGAAAAGAGCCTCAAACTTTTGAAACAAGGAAAACCATAAAGTTTGTGAATGGATGGATGTCATGAACTCACTACTTGTTCCATGAAAAAGAAAGCATGACTTAGCCATCAATACAAAAATTTAAAAATAGAAACTAGACATTAGCAAACAAACATTAGGCACAAACCACCATTAGTAGCAGCTACAACACCACGATTTCCTATTGGCATAAAGCATGTTTATTAGAAAAAAATTGAAAATCACACTTAAACAAAATAAAGTAAAATATATAACAAACTATAAACTATTCAAGAAAGATTCAAACGTACTAACGATGGTGTAAAACAAAAAAATGATGTAAAAATAGGAAAGATTTGAAAATAAAAAAGGTGTAAAATAAAAAACTTGCAAAATCAAAAATGTGAAAAACAAAAAATAGAAAAACTGAGGAGCCATATGGATGATTAGCATGGGTGGCCATCTCCCCCACAACTAAGTTGGAAGAAGGAGATCCAAAAAATTGAGCATGATTTTTCATTCATTGGGGTGTTTGTTGCATTGGCTTGCTTGGGCTCATGGAAAAGATTTACTTATTGGATGTTGACCAACTACTTTTTATTTGGGTTCTTAGGTTTGTATATGATCATAGCCTTAGAAGGAAATTTTTTGTCAATTATATAAGGCCCTTCCCACAATGTTTGGAATTTAGTTTTTGAGGTACATGTGTAGGATTCCAGTAAAGAACCTTATCTCCTGGTTGAAATTTCACTTTTCATATTCTAAGGTCATGTTGTTGTTTGCTGAATGTGTTGTGCACTTCATTCAAGGACAAGGATACTAATCAATTTTTGTCTAGAATGTTGAGGTTGATTAGTCTTTCTTTTTGTGCTAGACTTAGGTTAAGATTCAAATCATAGGCTATTGAGAGTGTACAGAGCTTAAATTGAATCGAGAGCATTGAAAGTTCCCTATACCCTAACTCATAGGGAGAGTGGCCAATAGGGAGTTTCCATGTTGAGTGGTAGGCTCAAAGGGAATGATTAATTTTTGTGCTCTAGTTATTCCTATATTTGCTAATAGTTCTTATTAGAATCTTTGTAATCTCCTTATTAGTTACCTCTACTTGATCATTGGCTTGGGGATGATAGGGTGTTGTTAATTTAGGTTCAACCTCTAAGTGTTACATGAGTTTTCAAAAAGTGGCACTAGTAAAATGAGTTGCATTATTAGAAATTAGTGCACATCCCTCCCCAATCCTATTTACAACATTTTGTTGTATAAATCAAGCAGCAGTGAATGATGTACAGTTAGTGAAAATTGCTACTTCTACCCATTTAGTGAAATAGTTGACTGCTATGATGATGTACACCTTTTCATTGAACATGGGTGTGATGGAACCCATGAAGTTTTTGTTCCATATGTCAAAGGGCTCTAGTGGTTAAATCCACTATTGAGGATCCTTTGTTTGAGTGGTAATTCCACCATTTCTTTTATAGCATCCACAAGATTGGACAAATTTCTAGGCATCCCTAAAGATTATAGGCCAATAATATCCTACCATCGATATTTTTATGGCTATGCTTTTCCTTGCATAGTGGCCTTCACAAGGGCCTTTGTGAGCATCTTGGAGAATCTGTAATTGATTTGCATCAAGGACACACCAACGAACCAAGCCATTGGTGCACATCTTGTAAAGGTGTCCATTGATTTCCATGAACTACTTTTCCTAATGAAGAAACCATTATTTCTTCCTATGGTCTAGATCTTGTGGCATCTCCTAAGTGAGAAGGTAAGTGAGGATGCCACCATACCATTTTGATTCGGTAGGCACTTGGTCATTTATTACTCTTGTAAAGAGGAGTTCATCTAAAAATTAATCAAAGAGCATACTCTCCTCCTCTTTATTATCCCATCTTAATTAAGAGAGGTAGCCAGTGATCACATTCTTAGTCCCTTTCTAATCTACCATTGTGTGATCAAATTCTTACAAGATCATGAGGCACCATATGATATGGGGGCTCATCATTGGCTTATTCATTAGGAAGTGGTAACACTATGATCTATGTCCACAACACTTTGTAGCCAAGCACATAGTGCCTGCACTTTTTGAGAGCATACACCACTATCATTAGTTTTTTCTTAGTTTTGGTGTAATTCAACTATGCACCCACAATGCTTTGGCTTGTGTAGTGGATGTAATATGGATGTTTCTTATCTTCCAATTGTGCATGCATGGCTCCTAAGGCATATATAGATTCATTTGTCATTATATGAAATGTTCTAGACTAGTCTAATGTCCATAGAATTGGAATTTCCATGATTTTTTCTTTTAGTATTTGGAATGCATGTTTGCACTTCTTGGTCTAGATGAATATAGCATCTTTCTTTGTAAGCTCAACTAATGGCTTTACGATCTTAAAGAAATTCTCTATAAATCATCAATAGTAGCTAGTGTGTCCAAGGAATGATCAAACATCTTTGAATATCTTTAGTTGATGTGTGATTCCTTGGATGACCCTTATCTTTTTTGGGTCTATCTCAATCCCTTTTTATGAAATTCGGTGTCCTAATACTGTGTCCTCCTAGACCATTAAATGGATTCTTTTTCCAATTGAGCTTAAGGTTTATTTCAACACATCTTTTCAAATACCTACTCAAAGTGATTTAGGGCTTGCTCAAATGTAGTACCATAGGTAGAGAAGTCATCCATGAAGACTTCTACCCCATTACTAATTTTCTATTGAAAAATACTAAGGACTAGGTGTTGAAATGTTACAGGGGAATTGCATAGACCAAATGACATCTTATAATATGAAAAAGTTCCCCAAGAACTTATGAATGTTGTTTTGGCTTGATCTTTTGGCACAATCTGGATTTGGTTATAGCCACTATAATTAGCCAAGAAGCTATAATATCAATGCTCAGATATGGTGTCAACACTTGATCCACTAATGGCAATGGAAAATGATGTTTAAATGTTTTCATATTCAATAACTAAAATTTTATATAAACTCACCACTTGCCACCTTTTTTAGTACAATTATGAGTGGGCTAACCCACTCACTATCCACGATGGGATAGATGAACCCCATCTTGAGGAGTTATTCAATTTTTTCTTTCATGATCTATTCAACTTAGTATTTAGCTACCTTTGTGGTTGCCTTCTTAGCTTCATGGTTGGGTCAATGTAGATATGATGTTGGCATATCCTTGAATCAATTATAGTTAGTTCAAGATATGACCAAGTAAAGGCTATTGGCCATTTGTTGACCACATTCAATAAATTATCTTTTTATTTAGGAGCAAGATTTGCATTGATTATAAATAGCTTGCCATTGTTTAAAAATGCATACTCCATGCTGGTTGGTGGAGTTTTTAACTCTATGGGCCCCTTCTTGAGATTATCAGGGATTACTTGTTGGGGAGAGTTGGTAATAGCAGAACATTATGCATGGACATGTAGAAATCCTGATAATGTGCTTAGTAGGTTTCATGCATAATGTGCTGCTATCAGCATTAGTTTTCAACCATTGGGTGCCCTCCTATTTTGTGGTTGTTACATATAGGCACCTTTGAATATTAGTTTCATGCGCACATTGATTGCATTCTATGATGAATGTACTTTTGATGGACCATATTTTCTACATGAAATTATATTTGTTATCGCTATATGCGATGCATGGAACATTCTTCTTCTCTAGACATTCAAATTTATTCTCCTTGGAGATTTTCAAGGAGAGGTCCTTGATGCCCATTTGTGCATCAACCATGCTTAACCATGCACATCCCATAATTATGGAGAAGTCACCCTTGTAATTTTCTACCTTGATTACCAAAAAATTAACAAGATAGGACCACCCAAAAACTAGAGTTACAATATCCTTCACTAATTCCAAAGGGATAACGATTGACTAGTCTGCCAATTCTAAATGGATGTTGCTCTTCTTAAGAGGTGGTAAGTTCCAGGCTTTGTACATGTCATGGGAGATGAAATTGACATTAAAACTGACGAGTGGTGAGGTACCCCTACACTCAACCATACGAAACGAGCGTCGCACGTGTGATCCGGTCGAACTCTGCGGATGGACTAGTTGTGGTATCTAGATAGTTATCCTTAGGTCGCAGTTCGCTGTCTTCCCACCTGAACTAGTATTGCATATGTCACATATGTTTTAGTCCAGATGAGGTGTATGATGTGTCCTAATCTAATGCTACTTCTGAAGGTAGTGGAAAATAATATTAACTAATCTAAGCTAGGAGAAAAAGGGTAAGAAAATCTAATCTAGCCTAAGTGCGACGAGCAACTGATTCCTTGATCAACCATACACATCTTGGACTTCGTGCAAAACTACCACTAGGACTACCAAGCATAGCTCCTAGGTACACCACTAGGATTACCAAGCACAGATCCCAAATATGCCACTAGGTTACCAAGCGTAGATCCTAGCTACACCATTGGGCTACCAGGCACTCACACTTAAATGCTTGTAATCAAGTCGTACTCATTCTGCTTCTAGGAGTTTAAGGGTGAGAGAGAGAAAACAATAAATAACATTAAATAAATAACAAATAAATAAATGATAGAGTGAATGCTAAAATGATGAAGTAATCTCAATCTTTATTGCTGGTCATGTGTGTGTCCCAGTACAACACACTCGAATAAAGACACCGTACAATTACATTCACCACACTGTGGGCAGACACGGGAAAAAATCTAAATCTGGAGGGATCAAACTGCCAGAGCTTCACTACTCTAAAACTGGGATCCCCAAACAAGGGAGTGCCACGTCTTATTTATAGATATTGCGGCGGACTGCGATATCGCGTACGCGATATCGTAGGGAAGATGCGATATCGTGTATGCAATATCGCGGGGGATGCGATATCACGGCGGATGCGATATCGCATATAGGATATCGCGGCCTATGCGAATTGCATCTCATCATACCCTCACGACTAAATAAAAACTCATCCTCGAGTTACAAGGAGAATAAGCTTCAGTGATTACATAGTGGATAAGTATGGGATTATTAACTAGAAAAAGAAATGGACTAATGCTGCAATGTGGGAAGAGACAACATAGAGAAAAAATACTACAACTACAAAAATGTGGAACTCATGTAGTTCCTAGTGGCAGTGGCTCCTCCATGGGTTCTTTCCCCTTGTCACGTGCTCCAAGCTTGGAAGGTTGTTGATGCTGAAGAATGTCCTGGAGCTTCTCCTCTTCAGTCCAAGGGTCCTGTGCAATCCATGCTAATGTTCCGATGTTTGACTAAGTCGGCACCTCCCACGGATAGGGTAGTTGTGGGAACATCTGATTAGCTTTGATGTACCACACCATGAACACCTGTCGTTCCTCTTCATAGCTCTGGCTTTGTCTTTGTATTCATGGAGCTCTGTTAGCCATCGATCCAAGTCAGTTGCCACATCTTTCTGTCCTTGGTAGCTTTCTTTTACCACCGCAAGTTCAGAATTTGCGACATCTAGTTTTTTAGCCAACTTCTTTTGCTCTGCAAATTCTACTTCATATTTGATATGGGTGGAAGCTACCTGCTACTTGAGCTCTGACCTCGGGCGTCCTGTTGTTAACATTGCAAGGTTGGCATATCTAAGGTTTGCCAACTCCATGTACTCTATCAAGTCTTGGGTCTGCAGGTCTCGATTCTTAATTTTTGCTTGGTGGGCGAAGGCGTAAGTGTCCAATATGGCCCCCAAATTAGTGTGCTAAGCACTGATGTTATTGATTTGAGCCTTGGTCATATGGATCTCTTTTTCCAGGATTTGTTTGTACATCCCCACCTAATAACAGAAATGCTCCTTCAGCTTCTCATGTCATTTAGCCTCATTTTGCCACGCGCTAATCTCGATGGATGATTTTTGCCGAATAGTGTGTACCTTCTTTATTGAGAGGATTCGATTTTCTCTGGCTAAACAACTTACATCTTGGTTGACCCGAATGAACTGTGCTCGTAACTGATGAAAGTGTTCATCGAGAACATTCTTTTGCTTCTCCACAGAAGTCAACCGAAGGTTATCTATAACCAACTGCTTATTTTCTTCTTCTAAGGCCCTGAGTGCCTTAAGATGTGCATGAGTTTGCGCTTGAGCTGTAGAGGCATCCCAAGTGGTCGTCTCCTTTTCTTCTGCCACCTTCTTATTTTCTACAATTAACTTTGCTAATTGCTCAGTTCTAAAATTATCTAGTTAGTCTATGAGAACAAATTGCAAAGGATCCCACTATGCTACTTGTAAGGCCACGAGCTACTCTTGTAATTTCTGCACTTTAGCTTTAGCATGCTCTGCCCTTTCTTCGGATATGACCAGCTTCCCCTTTGTGGAAATGAGGTCTGATTGAATTGTTGTTACATCCTGAGGGATGTTAAACAGAGACGTCAAAACTTGTCTTGTTTGAAGCAATCTATCCAGTGCATCCTCATGTTTCGCAGGAGCCATTGAGGTTCTGGCAAGAGTTTGAGCATCCTGTGCTCCTAAAAGATCTGCTAGTGGCACAACAGGTACATTAAAAGATTCTTTAATGTCTTCAGTGACCACTTCAGCAGCTCCTGCGGCATCCTGGTGTTGCATGACCACCATAGTGGCCCCTTCACCAGTCTCTAACTGCACTTGAAAAGATGTAGCATTTCTAGAGATCTGTTGTGACCATTTTCTTTCCCCTCCTCCTGTTTGAATGGATAACTCTCTCCTTGTGCGATCC
Organism: Gnetum montanum; assembly: GCA_015680685.1. Lineage (NCBI taxonomy): Eukaryota > Viridiplantae > Streptophyta > Gnetopsida > Gnetales > Gnetaceae > Gnetum > Gnetum montanum. The sequence goes on from MNCI01025803.1 coordinate 144,284, forward strand.
AACGAAATAGTAGGCTAGTTAGCATCATCGATGACATGAAAGAGATTTGCATCATCACAACTTCCCTAACTAACCATCTCGACGATGGCCCTAAGATGGCTGATCAACGGTCTATAGTCTTGTAGTGGTGGCGGCTGATCCTAGCCTGTGCTGGGTCTTGCTTCTTGTTGTTGGCTGGGACCTGTGGTTGCAGGCCAACTGGGTCCTGCAAGTTGAGTCACAGGTGATCCAGTCATTTGTTCTTCTTCTTCATCTAGTCTCAGCTCTTCACTAGTTCTCTTTATTGGAGTTGGAGCCTTTAATAATTCAACATAAGAAGCATTTTCAGCCTTTCGGAGGATGTCATTTGTGTATCCCCAAATACCAGCCCATTGGCACAGTTTTCTGATAAGGTAGGGAAAAGGGAGTGCCATCCTCCCTGACTTCTGTTCTTCGAATCACCTTAGGATCTCCATCAAATATAGATGGGGAAGGTTAGCATTAACCTTTCACATCAACACTGCACATCCTCATGCTGCATACATTGATATTCTTTTTAAACCTTTAGTGGGGAAGAGGTGATAGCTTCCAATTTTAGAATAAACCTGCTCTTCCATCGTCAGCTCGCCAAAAGCTTTATCTCTGCCATAAGCCTTCTCTAACCAATCCTTTCGCACATCAAGGTTTGATCGGGTAGATAACTGAGCAACATGGGGGCCTGAATTTGAAAGGTTTAACACTTCCAAAATTGCCTATGTAGAAAAATCTACTGTCACAACCATGGTGCCTTGTTCTTTATTGTGCCAGAACAGGTATGCTTCACCTAAGTACCAGGCACTACACTCAAAGAGGACAGGCCATAAGGGAGACCCTTTAAGGTGATCCCTAATAGCCTTAGGAGAAAACTCTGCAAAAGGTTTGAAGTTAAGCTCCACAATCACTGAAGCAATTTTGGACTTCGTATGGATAGCTTGAACACATTTTGGGGGCAATGCGAGTTTTTGTCCCAGTTCAGGCACAACAGCAGCTCCTCTTTCTGCTTGCTTGGACTGTCTTGTAGGAGGTTCTTATTGATGGATGCTAAATGATTGCACCTCCTATTTTGCATGTTGTCTGATAGGGACTCGTCTTCCACCTCTCCGAGGTTGTTTCGCTTCACCATGAGCAAGACCCTCTCACTGAGCACATTTCGGGGCCATCTACAATCACATGGGCCAAATGTTAGTAAGGTTGTTTTCAAAGTTAAGTTATACCTTACTACATGCCTTTAATTAAAGATCTTATGTTATCATGTGATTGTGCTTGAAAATTATAATAATTGGTCCTATGACTTAGGTGGATTTTCATTTTAATCTCCCAGTATACTTAAGGTCATATGATTTTTGGCACAATTTTTCTAAGTGTTAGTATTAATTACCCTAATTGATGTCCTTTGGGCGATGAAAAATTTCAAAAAAGTTAGGCACTTTTCGATAAGTGTCCCTCCCCCATAACTAAACTGAACGCTCTGGGTTCAAATAGGTTCAAATAGAATTAAAATCGAAGCACCAGCGCATGAAATATGAGTGAAAAAGAAAGGGTCACGCAATCGCAAGTCGTAGAGAAAAATTTCAAAAATTCCCCCACATAAATGACAAAATGATGTAAAGTGTGGTGGCAAGGGTCCCTATTTATAGAAAAATAGGACACGATATCGCGTACGGTACATCTCGTACGCGATATCACGTGGGACACGATATCGTGTACGCGATATCTCGTCCCAACTAAGGTGAGACACATGAAAAAGATCGAATTTTTAATGATTTTCATGAAATTAATGGTGTAAAATGAGGACATGGACAAGGATTAATATATTCAGGGGTAATTACATTGATTCAAGAGGCACTCTTAATGATAATGATGTGAATTATGGCAAGTAAAAAATTTGGCGGTTATGAAGAAAAGGGAATATAAGGGTACATTGGAACATTAAAGTTTTGAGGGTTAATAAATGTGAAGGAAATTTATGAAAATTAAGCTAAGGGTAAGAAATTTTGTGTTCTAGCTAGAGAATTAATGAAGATTACAACAAAATTACACAAGTGGGTCCTCCCCAAAGCAGGTTTTAACCTATTATGCCCTTGTGTAACCACACTTAAAGTGTCTGTGGGCATTAGAAGGGTTAAATGTAATCTGCACTAACTCCACAAAACACACACATGTAGATATCATCGAAATGAGATGAAAATTCTATGCTACATGGGACACAAGCTACAATTACATGAATAGTGAGATGAGACAAAGTATAGAAAGGGATTAGAGAGATTGGGACATGAGGTAACTGACCCAGAGCACAATGAATCCTGCATGAAAAGCATGATTAAGGTGTCATTAACCCATCGTTCCAAGATCAAGACCAAGTCCATCCTTCTAATTAGTGAAATCGCATTGTTTCATCCCATGATGAACAACTATGAGAGTACCATAACAACAAGGC